>CM049399.1:34660000-34765000 GCA_026929865.2 Hyperoplus lanceolatus | reverse complement strand
AACTTTTGGTGCAATAAAACAAATCATACCTAAAGAAAAGTGCAGATGTATAAATTAGATATTGTAAATGTTAGAGTTAAATAATCCATTTAAAGGTGCAGTGTGTAATATGACATCATCAAGAAAGTTCTACAAAGTTCTAGAATGCAACGCTCCCTGGGTAACCCCACCCCTTTTGAATAATAACAGAAGCTACAGTGGCCTTCAAGGACAAGAACAATTCTAAATGTTAAACAATGCACCTGATGACATTCCAACTATGACACTTTCAAGATGGCGGCACTAGGCCTTGGTCCAAAATATGCAGAAATATGGACATATATGAGACCCTTTCTAAGGGAAAAATAAATAATTAAAAAAAAAAATTTCAGCTATTATGCACTAAATTAAATGTACTTATGGATATTATAATTACTTTCTACAAAATCTGCTAGGAAATAAAACCCAAAATTCTACACACTGCAGGTTTAAAAAAGAATGAAAGTAAGTTATTGCAGCCAGCAAACAGTCATTGAGTGAACCAATAGGCACAGACAGCTCTACTGCTGAAGTGAATTGAGTCCCCTCTTTGATATGTAGATATCGGTCAAGGATGCAAGTCCCCTCTTGGCAACTTATTTTAAATAATCAAAGTAGAAACATAGTCCACTATTGGTACTGTTCGTATGTATAAGTGTGTGTTTTATTTTTCTGTGTGTGTGTGTGTGTGTGTGTGTGTGTGTGTGTGTGTGTGTGTGTGTGTGTGTGTGTGTGTGTGTGTGTGTGTGTGTGTGTGTGTGTGTGTGTACAGGGTATCAATTTCCTAGTGGAGAACAAACTGCTGGAGAGAAATGCTCAATCGATCGCTGAGTTCCTCTACAAAGAGGAGGGACTCAACAAGACGGCCATTGGAGAGTTTCTTGGAGAAAGGTGAGGAAGAAAGTTTGGACAGACAGTGCACTGTAGAAATGAAATTTAGGGATAACTTACATTTGGTCTTTAACTGTCTTCACCAGACTTTTGAGCCCAACAGTTTTAAGATAAACTACCCTACATTTGAGCCAACTAACACTTTTTTTTTGTTGGTGAGATAATTTACTAAGAAATGTACATAATAACAGTTGTGCCTAATAATCATGTCATTTACATGCCTTTCAACCTCTATCTCTCTCTCCCTCTCTATCTCTCTCTCTATCACTCTCTCACTCTCTCTCTCTCTATCACTCTCTCTCTCTCTCTCTCTCTCTCTCTCTCTCTCTCTATCTCTCTCTCTCTATCACTTTCTCTCTCTCACTCTCTCTCTCTCTCTCTCTCCCTCTCTCCCTCTCTCTCCCTCTCTCTCTCCCTCTTCCTCTCTCTCCCTCTCTGTCTCTCTCTCTCTATCACTCTCTCGCTCTCTCTCTCTCTCCCCCTCTCTCTATCTCTCTCTCTATCACTCTCTCTCTCTCTCTCTCAACAACTGTCAAACAAAGGTTAAATAATCACAACATGTTTGAACAGGCAGAGTGACTGACAGTGTGTTGATGTGTTTCCATAGAGACGAGATCCACCTCCAGACCCTGAAGGCCTTTGTGGAGCTTCACGAGTTCTCTGACCTCAACCTGGTGCAAGCGCTCAGGTACAAACCCCCTGTGTGTGTGTGTGTGTGTGTGTGTGTGTGTGTGTGTGTGTGTGTGTGTGTATGTGTGTGTTCTATGCCATCAGGTAAAGACTCCCTCTGTCTCCACTCCTCAATTCTCCTTTGAGATGACTTTAGGGAACTTTGGTCGGATGTTAAAAATACATATTTTGGTGGTATATTTTCAGATGAGTGGTCCAAATGAAATTGAATGGGGTTGTATCATAGGTTAAACTTGACCTGCTTTCATAGAAGATGTGAGCAACTTTCTAACACATTAGAAAGGTTAAGTGAATGACTTTACTCCCATTGGTGTGTGTTTGTGCAGGGTGTGAACTTTTACACATACAGTCAAATTTGATGCTCATCACTTGGAAACTGTGCACCTGCCACCTACACACTGCAGTTCACACACAGGTCACAAACCGTGCTGAACATGTATAAATTACATTCAGGGGCTTATCTTATTGTGTGTGTGTGTGTGTGTGTGTGTGTGTGTGTGTGTGTGTGTGTGTGTGTGTGTGTGTGTGTGTGTGTGTGTGTGTGTGTGTGTGTGTGTGTGTGTGTGTGTGTGTGTGTGTGTGTGTGTGTGTGTGTGTGTGTGTGTGTGAGACAGACAGTTCCTGTGGAGTTTCCGTCTGCCCGGTGAAGCCCAGAAGATCGACCGCATGATGGAAGCGTTTGCCACGAGATACTGCGACTGCAACACTCAGGTCTTCCAGTCCACCGGTGAGTTTATATACACACACACACCTGTCCACATCCTGTCTGGACTGTGTGTGTGTGTGTGTGTGTGTGTGTGTGTTTTCTGTTGTAAAAAACACTACCACCTTTTCCAAAGGGGGCACTGGAATCAACGAACACTTAAAGTTCCACATATTCACTTAAAAGCAGCTACGAGGAACATCCACTTTGTGTTAATACAAGCAGCCCCCTTTGGACCAAAGCGGTAGTGTTTTTAGGACATCAGTGTTCCTGGGTGAGCGTATACCCATGACAAAGGCATTGAGAAAAACTGCATAAAAATAGCCTTATTTGTTTGAACTGATGGTCTTGTTTGCTGGTACACATGTATGATCATCAAAGGAAAAATTGGACCGTTTCAGAAATCTTTAAAAGTTCCTCGTAGCACCTTTAAGCACTTTGTAACAGTGTAAAGAAAGTTGCTATTCACATAAATCAAGTCAAATAACTAAATTATGTTTTTTTTTTAATAATTTTATTGTGTGTATCACCAGACACGTGCTACATCCTGTCGTTTGCGATCATCATGTTGAACACGAGCCTCCACAACCCCAACGTGAAGGAGAAGACCACACTGGAGAGGTTCTACTGTATGAACAGAGGAATCAACAATGGAGACAATCTGCCCGACGACCTGCTATCGGTAAGAATCGGCCACTAATAAGACCAATTACTAATACAGCTGGATATTGATATTAATGTTCACTATAGTTTATTAAGGACAGGTTCCGGTTAGTTAGTTAGTATCTCCTCATGATCTGCTACCTGTCCGTTCTGCGTATGTGCTCTTAAACAAATCTGGTCTTAATACACAGCCTTGGCTCTACTCCTCCCTTTGTTAACATCCCTGTTTACAGAGCCTAGGCTGTTTAGGAACACAATATCTCAGCACACACATAGTACGGACAGGTAGCAGATCGTGAGGAGATATTCACTAATGTTCACAAAAAGTGATTTTGACAACAAACATTCTCGAGAATCAGACTCCAACTTTAAGTGAACTCTTCTTAGAGATTCTAATATAAGTAATGCCCTACAACCAACTTCTGGGGAAGCACATACAGGCATTTCCAGGGTACATCATAAAGTGTGTCCATTCAAGGATTACCAGATAACTATATTTTTTTTACGGTATTCGAGTGAATTCCACTGCTTGATTTAGCAACATAGAAAATGCAAGTTTCACTTCTGAATAAATAGTTTTTATTTTCCAAATAGTTTCACTATTATAGAAAAGAAGCAGCTACAGAAATAGATTACTACCATCAATTCATTACACTTCATTTTAAACCGACCGACCCAAAATAAATTTGCTTGGAAAGTGAAAACCAAAGAAAGAGTTTTTTTTTTCGTGTGAGCCATGATG
Source organism: Hyperoplus lanceolatus (assembly GCA_026929865.2). Lineage (NCBI taxonomy): Eukaryota > Metazoa > Chordata > Actinopteri > Uranoscopiformes > Ammodytidae > Hyperoplus > Hyperoplus lanceolatus. The sequence goes on along the minus strand of CM049399.1, from coordinate 34,761,293 downwards.
TCATTAACGAGCATGTCTAAGCTGTGAAGACGAGAAGAAGTCAAATTAATCATGGATTAAATGTTTAAAAAATGGCTTCAGGGGGGTGCTGTGGTGTAGTGGTGAGAGCCCCACCCCCTCATAGAGTCTCAGTCCTCTTCACAGAAGACCCGGGTTAGAATCCAGCCCGGGTCATTGTCTGCATGTCATTCCGTCTCTGACCCATTTCATCTGTCTCTACAAACTGTCTAATAAAGCGAAAAATGCCAAAAATAATCTTAAACAAATCCAGAAAATGGCTTCAGTTTGTTGAATGTAGTTAACCAATTATGCTGGAAACAATGTAGTAGGCTAAGTCTTTGACACAATGCCCACATTATTTGGAACACCCTAACCCATGTCTGTATGTATATTTGTGTTATACGTGTTTTAAGTTGGAACCTGTACCGAGCTGTACTGACAAGAAATTCCACCAGCCTGGCCGTGTGTGTGTGTGTGTGTGTGTGTGTGTGTGTGTGTGTGTGTGTGTGTGTGTGTGTGTGTGTGTGTGTGTGTGTGTGGTCATTAAAATAATCAACAGAAATACAGAAAACAAAACCACGCTCAGGTATTTCTCTGTGACATCTTCCAACCACAGTTCAGTCGAAGCTAACTATAAAGGTGTGAAGGTGAGTATGTGTGTAACTGTCCCAGACTGTGGGCTGGTGGTGTTAGGGTTAGGAATGTCCCATTATCACCGGAAAAACAGACCATTCAGTGTCACTCTTAACTGAAAAAACACAGACCCCCCCCCCCCCACACACACACACACACACACACACACACACACACACACACACTATGATAAATTGATCAATGGTATGAGAATAGTATAATAATAATAATAATAATAATAATAATAATAATAATAATAATAATAATAATAATAATAATAATAATAATAATATAACAATGAATGTTACAATGGAGACTGTAAAACGCTAGACGGTTAAAAAGCTGTTTTATAACAATTAACATTTGTTTTTCATTCAGATTTTGTAAGGTTATGAGCTATAAAATGGAATATAGGTTTTTGATGTTTTTATTTTTTTTGTTCAACTTTTCCTCTCAGAAACTGTACGAGAGCATTCGCAACGAGCCGTTCAAAATCCCAGAAGATGACGGGAATGATCTGACACACACCTTCTTCAACCCTGACAGAGAAGGCTGGCTCCTCAAACTGGGTATCTATCTATCTATCTATCTATCTATCTATCTATCTATCTATCTATCTATTTATCTATCTATCTATCTATCTGTCTGTCTGTCTGTCTGTCTGTCTGTCTGTCTGTCTGTCTGTCCGTCCGTCCGTCCGTCCGTCCGTCCGTCCGTCCATCCATCCATCTAAGCTGCTACACAAGACTAAAAACAGGAAAGCACCGAGGAAGTTGAGAGAAAATGACCCAATTGTGGAGAATACCCTTTCGTGTTTGCATGCAAAACCCACAACATCAGTGTCAAGATAAGCAGAAGTTTAACCACAAAACAGATGAATTGTTGTGAAGTGTTTGGCACATCTCAGTTTCCGGTGACAGTAAAGCAAAGACACGTGCATGTAATTATAAACATGTATTTATATATAAATGTATTTATTTGGGGGCGCCTTTAGCTCAGTTGGTAGGGCGTCCCCCTCCCGGGCCAGGCCCAGCAGCCCACCCGTGTTCGATTCCCGCCCGTGGTCGTTCTCTGCATGTCACTTCCCTCTCTGCCCCATTTCACATCTCTGTCTCTACACTATCAATAAAGCATAAAAATGCCCCAAAAAATATCTTTAAAAAAAATATATATATTACATATTTCTATTGAAGCAAGATTGAAGAAAAACCCATCTTTAAACCGTGATCAGTGCACGAGAAATAAAATGTTTCTGGAATTTTGTCTGCCTGGTTTTGTCCTTTGCTTTTCTTTCAAATGCAATTTCATATCTTGATGTATTTCATGCCCCTTGTAAAGCACTTTGAATGGCCTTGTGTCTGAATTGTGCTATAGAAATAAACTTCCCTTGCCTAAATGTATTTATGTTATGCTTCTTCTCTGTACCTCAGGAGGTCGGTATAAGACGTGGAAGAGGAGGTGGTTCATCCTGACTGACAACTGCCTTTACTATTTTGAGTTCACTACTGTAAGGCCCCCACACACACACACACACACACACACACACACACACACACACACACACACACACACACACACACACACACACACACACACACACACACACACACACACACACACACACACACACACACACTTTGCCCACCTTAACACATCTGAAATTGTATCATATTATTTTATATTTTTCATACTGTTCACCCCAGCTTGTTATGGCCTGTCCTTAATAGAACAACAACACAGATTATTCTTCACCTTAAAGGTCGTTAACCAAACCTCAGAGTATTAACTTTTTCATTGTCAGCTAATAATTTATTTTGTAAGTATCAAACTGTTGTCAATAGGTAATATCACCCATTGATATGATATGATATTTTACTTCCATCTTTACTTTCATCATAGATAACCTGACTCACTCACAACTCTTTTGTATCTGTCTTAAGGATAAGGAGCCCAGAGGCATCATCCCTCTGGAAAACCTTTGTGTGAGAGGAGTGCCGTATCCTCGCAAACCGGTAAGATACTGTCAGATGTGTTTTATTCACAAAATGTGATGATATGCTTCTGTTATAATCTTCAGAATAGTGCTTGCAATTATGATGGAAAGTTAAGTTGATGTAAGTGCTTTACAAGTTGGAATTTTCAGTTCAGAGTATTAGTAAAAACTAATGTTGAGATAATGGCCGTTAAAGATTGTTTCATGGAGAAAGGTTTGGTCACATACACACCTAAATGAACATGTAAGACCTTTGATTTGTACTATTATGAACGTAGACTTGCTATTGAAGCAAAATAGCAAAAAATTAACCAAAATTGACCAGTGCTTAAAAAAAAGTTTTAAAACACTCCTAGTTAGATAAGATATATTGATTGATAATAAAGTGGTTTCTTCTGCTATCGTTTAGTACTGTCTGGAGCTGTTCAACCCAAACAGTCAAGGGCAGAAGATCAAAGCGTGTAAGACGGAGACGGACGGCCGCGTGGTGGAAGGGAAGCACCAGTCCTACACCATCTGTGCTGCCAGTGCCGAGGAGAGGGACTCCTGGATCGAAGCCATAAGGTCAGAACACACAGACAGACAGACAGACAGACAGACAGACAGACAGACACACACACACACACACACACACACACACACACACACACACACACACACACACACACACACACACACACACACCCAAAAAGAAAACACACACTTCTACAAACGAACAGTACCAATAATGGACTATGTGTCTATTATGTGTCCACACTATTGACCAAGTGTGGACTTATACAGTATTAATGTGGAGAACAAAATATACTACACACACACACACATGCGCACACACACACACACCACACACACACACACACACACACATGCACACACACACACACACACACACACACACACACACACACACATGCACACACAGCTTTGTTAGTATTAGCACATTTGGGAGGACCATTATTTAAAAAAAATATGCTGATACCTTTGGCACCAACTCCGAAAAACTATTTACAGCAAATCCCTCATACATAACACCTCTCTTAAGAAAGCAACTTTTTCTTGCAATATTGTATTTGAAAAATGTGTTTTTGCATCAAAACAGTTTCACTAGATTTAGCTACATGTGTTATAAAATTTAAAAAAAAAAGTGTTAAAGGTGCAGTGTGTAATATGACATCATCAATAAAGTTCTACAAAGTTCTAGAATGCAACGCTCCCTGGGTAACCCCAACCCTTTCGAATAATAACAGAAGCTACAGTGGCCTTCAAGGACAAGAACAATTCTAAATTTTTAAACAATGCACCTGATGACATTCCAACTATGACACTTTCAAGATGGCGGCACTAGGCCTTGGTCCAAAGTATGGAGAAATGTTGACATATATGAGACCCTTTCTAAGGGGAAAAAAATAATTCAAAAAATGTTTTTCAGCTAGTATGCACTAAATTAAATGTACTTATGGATATTATAATTACTTTCTACAAAATCTGCTTGGAAATAAAACCCAAAATTCTACACACTGCAGCTTTAAATTGAGAACAAGCATACAGGTTGGCAAACTTGGAACATGCGTTGGCTACAAGGGTAAAGGGTTGTGCTTCAACAATCATTTTAAGTGTTTAAGTATTTTAGAAAAAAACTCTAAATAGGTCAATTCTCTAAACATTGTTGCATCTGCCCCTTGACAACTAACTCTAGATCTCGTATGGAGGAAGAAAACATTGCACGTGCCTCTTGTGGGTTTTAAACTATAAGTCCGTTAGACACATATCCACACCCAACATCACAGCTGGGTGAAGTCAGGTGTGGTCTCTTCTGTTGGAAACCACATCCAGTTTTGATACAATCTTATCATTTTTGTATTATGGATTGACGAGATACACAGGATGTGGAAAGAGCATCTAGCCACCACACTTAAGTAGTATAAACAAGATGATTATACTTTGTGCAGTAAGTATTCAAAGGAAAACCTATACAACAGATTAAACATGTACTTCGGGATCAATAAATTATCTATCTATCTATCTATCTATCTATCTATCTATCTATCTATCTATCTATCTATCTATCTATCTATCTATCTATCTATCTATCTATCTATCTATCTATCTATCTATCTATCTATCTATCACCTTTGTTTTTGTAATTATTACCATTGTTTGTGGTTTGATTATACCAGTTTATTTAATAATCTAGAGGCTACAAAACACAATTAACCCTCTGAGCCCTGAGGCCTTTTTCTCGATTTTACATGCTTTTATAAATTACCATTTTAGAGGGCAAGTAGATAACATAATACCCAGGTGATTCATATCAAAATGTTCAGAACACTCTCAGCTCTCAGTGTGGAAGGTTCAATGTTGCCCTAGTCCAATGTAAAAAAAAATATTTTGACATAAATGTTGAAATTTGAAGTCCGATTTTTGAAAAATTTCTAAATTTGTGTGAAATAATACCTTTATACATCTGATTGAGTTATTTTGGCTCTTGAAATTGCTTCTCCAAAACATTAGCTTCTAAAATGTACTGGAACTTTTCCATAAAAAGCTTGGGAAGGACAAAAAACATGACTAAAATGATCTTTTTGTCCAAACGTTTTTTGGGTTGAGATCTAAGGGCATTTTCTCGATTTTACATGCTTCTATAAATTACCATTTTAGAGGGCAAGTAGATCACATAATACCCAGGTGATTCATATCAAAATGTTCAGAACACTGCCAGCTCTATATTAGGGAGTTTCAATTTTGTCCTAGACCAATGTGAAAAAAAATATTTTGACACAAAAGCTGCAATTTGAAGTAAGATTTTTGAAAAATTTGGAAACTTATGTGTAATAATACCTTTATTCCCCAGGACAAATTGTTTTGGCTCTTGAAATTGCCTCTCCAAAACATTAGCTTCTAAAATACACTGGAATTTTTCCAAAAAAGGTTGAGAAGTAAAAAAACATGACAAAAATTATTTTTTTGTCCCAACGTTTTATGGGGTTAGGTTTAAGGGCATTTTCTTGATTTACATGCTTTTATAAATTACCATTTTAGAGGGCAAGTAGATAACATAATACCCAGGTGATTCATATCAAAATGTTAAGAACACTCTCAGCTCTCAGTAAGGAAGGTTCAATATTGCCCTAGACCAATGTAAAAAAAATATATATTTTGCCAAATGCTGAAATTTGAAGTCCGATTTTTATAATAGATGTCACTTACAAAAAAATCATGAAGAAATACAATAATTGACTAATGTTAACATGCTAATACTAAAATAAAATATGAATAGTGTGGATGCAGGAGGACTTCAGATGCTGCCAGAGGAAGGACCTGATCCACACCGTCTTGTCTTCACCAGGGAAAACTGGAAGAGAACAGACAGACAACAAATGAGCCAAGAAAAGTGAACAGGCATGAAAACAAAAAGAGTACTATCCTGCTGAGCGAAAGCATTATCCCCATTTACAAAGCATTAGCTTCTATAATGCACTGTCATTTTCCAAAAAAAAGTTGGGAAGTGCAAAAAAACATGACTAAAATCAAATTTGCCAAAATACAAATAGTCTCTTACTCTACTTTGACCACATATGAGGAATTAAGCAAAATGAGACTGAATAATGACTTGATACCACATATAAAAAGGTCCATGGGATGTGTAATGAAAGGGACGCATCACAATCCGTGTAAATGTGATACCCTGTCCCTAGGTATGGCTGCACAAGTGACATTACAGCATCGTAAGAGAGGCCAAGTCCGGAGGGGATGTCACTTTTCCCCGTGTAAATGTTAAAATCTATGGTGTAGCCATTGCTTGAGTCCGCCAAAACGAACAATTTGAAACCCCACTTAGTAGGTTTGGCCTTCATGTATTGAGTCATTCCGGTTTTAACCTTTGAGGCAACCATCCTTTCATCCACAGCCAGGTTTTAGTGTGGATGAAAATAGGTATTTGCTGCGGTTTTAATCGAATTGAGGAGAGGTTTGACCCTGAAGAGTTTGTCGAATTGTGGGGTTCCCTTCTTCCTGTCATTGTTTACATCTTTATCTGGATCACTTATGTGTAAGTTCCAGGAGATGACACCAAATCTGTCCCTACTCATGACTGTTGCCGCAAATGGACAGGTTAAACTGTGGTTCTGCCTCCAGTAATCAGCAAATGGACAGGTTAAACTGTGGTTCTGCCTCCAGTAATCAGCAATGTGGTGTAGTCTAACCAGGGCCATGTAAAAGAGGAGTCCAATGTACTTGTAAAACTCCTCAACTGTCAAATCAGTGCATTTAAACTTTTTACCCATGGCAATTTTTTTGGCAGCCTGTTTGTTGGTGTTGCTACAGAGTGTGTGTACAGTGTGTGCAGTGAAACACAATTTGAAGAGCTCAATTGGTGTGTAGAAGTGAGTGCCTAGCTGTGGGCCAGGGGTGTGTGCAGGTTGAAACCTGGAGACAGGAGGAGCGGTGTCTTCCTCAGTCTTCCAAGCCCGCTGCTGCGTAGGGGGTGCTGGTGGAGTTGGGACACGGGACCTCTTGCGGGTGGTTCTCCTCTTCTGCTGGACCTGGTGCTGCCACAGATTCACAGAAATCAGTCTCATTATCTCATAACAAAAATATTCAAACTTCACAACTTGTATTTGCAAACAACAGTGTAATAAAAGTCGATGCAAAAACATTTCCATTGTCTACTATTTGTAAATTGTAAAGGTAAATAATTTTACACAGAATACACACCTATTACTATTATTTTCAAACAAAAGTAGTGCTATCAATAGAGAAATCAGTCCCTGTAATGTCAAGAATGCAAAATTCAAGCTATCTAACATTGACACACAGAGCTTCATTTGCAATTTCTAAAATAAATTATTATACCCGTTTATAAACAGCTGTATAGCCTACTACAATATGTTTGTTTCTCTCTCTCTCGTAACTTCTGTCTCCTCCCCTCAGCCAGACTAAATGACGACTTTCCATCTCCCACAACAGACAGCGCTGCACTGCCACCGATTAATGCCTATGCTGGTTCATTCACCATTTTCGTACTCATACGCAAAAATATTGACACACACACACACACACACGGGTGTCCATTTATGCGAGACAGCTAGCAAACAAAATTGAGACACACGGGGAAGATTGTACTGTTTTGAACCTAGCCTACATTGTTGCACCCACTAAATCAATAATGCACAGACACTGCGGACGCGGAGAATAAAGTAAGACTATTGAAATATATTTCTATTCTCTACCTTTTGAAAACTATTACTTGTTTTCAAACAACAGAAGGCTGGCGACAAGAGTATACAGCTCTGTCACGTCAGTTCCAAAAAAGAAATCGGTCATGTCACGGACGCAACATTCAAGCTAGTTTACATGTTCACACTTAGCTTCCATTACAAAAACAGACGTTTTGTCAAATAAATGCTCTTACCCGTCTTCAAATGGATCCATGTCATCTTCATATTCCTCTTCGTCAAAGCCCTCAATGTCGGAATTGGCGTCTTCCTCATCACTGCTCCTCTGAATCTCGTCGCGGGCCTCAGCTGTCGAACATCCGCGCCATGGTGAAGTCGAAATAGGAGCATGAATAGGAGTCCTTTGTTCAGTGATTGTAAACATGTTTGACAAGTAATGGGGAGGTCCTTAGTGATTACACCAAGTTGATTGGATGGTTTTTCACAAAATATGACAGCAAGCAGCTCTACCAATCACGCAAGGGAAAGGGCCGATGACGTTTTCGCAAAATGTTGATTGACAAGCGGCTCAGCCAGTAGCGCAACGGAAAGGATTGATACATTTTCGCGCTTCTCAGCAACATATCTCTGGCTGTGAGTCACGTATACTATCGTGAGAATATGTCCCTGAAAGGGCAGAATCCCAGCTTTCCGGAGATATTTAAACACATTGCTGCGATTTAATAATGTTAAATAATGTATTAAAACATAACGAAATCACCGATAGAACGCAGTACTGCGGGCTCCGGATTCAGAGGGTTAAAGATTGCAATTAAAAGAGCATTAACAAGAAAACGAATGAAACAGAATTTAAAAGTTCCTCGTAGCACCTGTAATAATGACAATATGCTTCACTTCCAAACAGAGCGAGTATCACCAAGGATCCCTTCTATGACTTGGTTTCGGTCCGTAAGAAGAAAGTGATCAACCAAGCTACTCAGGAGGACTGAGCATCTAGCTGTCCAGCATCGCCCCTAATGGATGTGTATGGTACTGCGCCACAGCGGCATTCAGTGTCTGTCATTAAAGACCTACTTCACTGGTGGGAATATGAAGGTGTATTGGACTCTGAGATCCTATGTAGTATAAATGTGGAACAATTTTAGAAATCGGTTCATCCTAGCCTGAGAAAAGGCAGAAAGAGTGTTTTATGGTCTCACTGTCTCACCCTACATCCTACAGATGTGACATTACTTCTGTAAACATGTAGGGTTAGGATTAACAGGACAGCTGGGCCAAGGGAAGACTGAGGGAAGACTGAGGGAAGAAACTCCTCATTCATTATATTATAATAGGGATTTTGTAATGATATAACACAGTTTCCGTGTGGGTGTAGTATTCCTTTAAGTTGTGTGAATCAACTTGCCATAACACACACGTGACCCCGGACAATGGAGACGAGACACTGACCCTGGTCGTTTATTCTAAAAGAGGGACTTCTCTTTCCACTTCTCGTTTTACAGACTGAATTTAAACGGTGTCAAAGGTGAAACATATTGAGAAATCTTTGAGTGCTCTCATAGTCAGTGTAGCAAACCATAAAAAAAAGCTTGACAAAATTGTTTAAGAAGAAATGTAATATTTGCCATTGCATGTTGTAGATTGAGCTGTGTGTGGATATTTGTATTTTTGTGTTGACAGGAGATATAGCATCTAGGATAGGGAAGACATTTTTAAGCATGTGATATTCCAGCAGCCTTATTTATGCTATAAAAAGACAAGATGTTTCCTTACTTCCCCTCAGTTCTCATAATGCTAAGACATTGGTGTTTGCTGTTAAGGTGATAGTAAACAGCTTTATATCTGTGTCTATTGTGTCATAATGTCTTGCATGAAAAATAGCAATACATATTTTCTAAATGCAACCGTTAGCAGTAGCTAAAGAGATCTAAAAAGAAAAACAAAAGTAGTGCTGACGTAAATGTATAGGCCTCTATACATTTCGACATTATTGACATTGTAGCATAACATAGCGCCACAAATAAAGGGATGGAGCAGTTTCTTCTGGTCCATTCTCTTGTAAATATTTTTTTTTATTTACAAATCCTTCCCAATTGACAAATGAATTAGAGCTAGCCTCGGCTAATCAATAACAGAAAGTTAGAGTAAATGATGCATCATGTGTGTAATGTTTAATGTAGATAGCAAACACAAACATTGCTTAAAGGGACACTGTGTAACATTTTAAGTAATGTATTAGCTAAAATCAATATCCCCATTCATAGATATGTACTCATTGGTGTAAAATCTCCCCTGCCAAAAATCTGAATTATCCTCCTGAGAGGAGAATTACAAAGATTAATATTACATTTTATACATTGAGAGGGTAAGTCTTATGGAGGCATCCATGTTTCTGGAATGTCATCAGGTGCATTGTTTAGAATTTAGAATTGTTCTTGTCCTTGAAGGCCACTGTAGCTTCTGTTATTATTCAAAAGGGTTGGGGTTACCCAGGGAGCGTTGTATTCTAGAACTTTCTAGAACTTTCCTGATGATGTCATATTACACAGTGCCCCTTTAACTGTCACATAACATTAATCAGGCATATGTATGGCAAATTATTCACCTTAAATGCTTTGAATGAGTAACTATTTGCCTCATGTTAGCTGTTTAATAGCAAGATAGCACTTACATACCAGTTACTTACTTACCTGTAGGGAGTGGCATAAACCACATGCCATGGCACATGTCCCTAAAGTATCTTAGCATCACTCACTGTTGTCATCTGATATTGGTGGCTAATGCTTAATTTTGGAAATAGATACATTCTCAGCCATTTTTTCCTGCATTTGTCCAGTTTCTAGTACTTTATAGATTGACATAGACCCTTGTTCCATATCGGAGCAAGCCTGTATTTTTGTATATTTCGCCGGTGCAATAATATGCAATAATATGCATTATATCTGCTTTGATTGAAATGCAATGTGTACACAGTAATCTTTTAGCTCTGGAAAACATTAAGAGACCATTCCAAATGTTCAGTGTCTCTCGTTTTACTATGTATAGGCATATGTTTGAGTAGAATGAACATTTTGGTTCTATAATATAAACTACTGACAACATTTCTACCACATTCCAACACATTTTGTTTTGTCATTAAAGAGCATTTTCAATATGTTCTGTAGAGATGAAGATTGAAGAAAAAATCCAGACTGGTCTCTTAATTTTTTTCTGGAGCTGTACATAGTGTCATTGTAAGTACTGTATCTGTGTTCTCGTGAAGTGATAATTTAATAAAAAGGTAATTCTGGTGTTTGTTGACATGTGGGACTGGATCCTGTTTGTGAGAGTGGCAGCTGTGTCTTCAGTTGAACACACTCTGAAACCACCAAACCACTAAACACACTTCCTCATAGTTACTGTTTCTGTGCTTTGTGTGTGTGTGTGTGTGTGTGTGTGTGTGTGTGTGTGTGTGTGTGTGTGTGTGTGTGTGTGTGTGTGTGTTGACAGACTTCACTCCACGTCCTTTAATGTATTTCTTGATGCGTGAAATGAAGCACCCGATGTTTAAACCAACACCTGGTTTAATACAAAATATACAATATATAATGTAGCATTTGTTTTCAACATCAAAGTGTCTAGATTTCAGTGTGTAGGAACTCCAACGTCTGTGTGTGAAGTAGAATTACTCTGAAGTGTTCCATATTTTATCATGAAAACTGACTTATCACTGACAAGGTTTGACCCTTACTTCCATTCTCAAGACATTGTATTGAAAGAAAGAAAAAATACTCTGTTAAAAGATTAATATTAGTTTGCTCAGGAAATAACTGTCTGTCTGTCTGTCTATCTGTCTGTCTGTCTGTCTGTCTGTCTGTCTGTCTGTCTATCTATCTATCTATCTATCTGTCTGTCTATCCGTCTGTCCGTCTGTCCGTCTGTCTATCTACCTATCTATTTATCTATCTATCTGTCAGTCAGTGAAACTCGGCTGTTAGTGCAAGAACGCCTCTTCCTGCTGCAACTTCGACTTCCTGTTTCAGTGTTGCACCACACACACACACACACACACACACACACACACACACACATTTTAATTCTTTATTTGAGTCCACCAATCACATTACAACAGACAGGATTCAAATATTTCCAGAAATGAGATAGGACAGTGTTCAAGGGAATAAAAAACATCTCCTGCGCCACACTGCCAGGCTGCCTGTCACCGCTGATATGGAGCAGAACTTTGACAGCTGTTTGGATGTCCTGCTGGAGAGCCCTGCCAGCCTTAACCCAGTGAAAACAAGATGGTGGACATGCCCCAAGCTGCCAAAGATCAACACCACCAGTTTACATTGATAGCCCAGTTCACTTAGTTTGGACAGAATGGGCTGGTACTTCATGATTTTATCACTAAAGGCAATGTCCATGTACAGATCGTAAACACAGCCTACTTCAAGCAGCAGCACCTGCCTACTGGCTCTGTCCAGAAACACACCATCCGGGGTGTTAGGGATGTTACAGAACACATCAGTAGAGCTGTTGAACCACTCCGGCATAATACGAGAATGTTTGTACATGGTCACATTTTCTGCCAATACTTTCTTTACAGCGCTAGCTATCAGATCGACAATTCTCGACACACACACACACACACACACACACACACACACACACACACACACACACACACACACACACACACACACACACACACACACACTTCAAGTTCCCCACAGGCCTTCAATTGAGGTTTAGGCAGTAAGAGAACACAAGGGAGACACCTAGTGGCAAGTTCATGCATTGCAATCAACAGTTCACCATCATGAATTTGCGGTGGCACTATTGTGATCTCACCATCGGGGGGCGCTGTCATCAAAGATAAATGCCTTGTGTTCGATTTAAAAAAAAAAAAAAAAAACTTGCTGTCAGTGAAATATAAAGCAACATTTGAAAAAAAACGATGACATAGTTTCAATAACAAAACAATATAATCAGTCTTCACATAACACAAAACCTAATAGCACATTACAAATACAAATATTGTGTATATTTTGTTTTGTTTTTTCACCCAGACATTTCTAAAATAACTGTAGTAATAACTTGGGTTGCGTTCCGAATCGCATACTCTTTCTTTTTTCTATTCTACATACTACATCCGACGATAAAAATAATCAAGTTAGGATGCAGTATGCATACTATTGGGACATACTTTACTCTCTTATTTCATCATAACATTGCGCCTTAATCTTGCCTCTTGCTTTTATATCCGTCACATCCCCGTTTGTTTTCATATGGAGGCTTCGTCGATGTGACGTCACTTCACGTGCGCACTGGATCGTGGGTCAGAATCGCCCAAATAGGATGCAGTTTTCAACACTAACAATTTTGGCCGCATGAAGTAGGACATCCAGGTACTTCTAACCATCCTAAATCTGGCCACAAGAATCGGGACATTCTAAATCTTTGTTCTACATACTATATAGCCTAGAAAGTATGCGATTCGGAACGCAACCTTGGTGTCCTAAATAGGAGATATAGTAGGATGAGAAAGCCATGTGACACAGGCTGTAGTGACATGATTAGTTTGACCTACATATGAGGTTAGCTCTCTGTAGTGCCGAAGCTAATTTGACCTTCCCATGTTAGAGACTGAGACATCATTACAGCTCTCTACATGTTTCCACAGAACAAGGGAACTTTCCAGGGAAATGTATGATGCATTCAGGTTCCAGCTGTGAGTAGGACATTCTGAATGGAAATCCCAAATTGCATTGATAAGTTTCTTAAAATATAATAATAAAAACAAATAATAAAATATGTATTTGAAGGGCATTGGCACAGAGATGGATTTTGAATGTGTGGTGGAAGGAATATTTACTAAACTATAACAATGAAGCGAAATGTAATACATCAAAGTATTTAGTAGGATGTATTTGTTAAAATTGGTTAAGATTGACAACTATATTTTATAATAGTTAAATATGTATGTAATATTATATGTGTTGTTATATTAGCCTATTGAAAAAAAATATTAAAAATTAAGTTTTAATTTGGAAAATTTGGAACTCGCCATTGGCACTAGGTTTGGAATGGGTGTTTTATTCTGTTTGCACTTGAACGCAGCAGGGAGCCCCTCCCGGCCAGGTGAGGAATCTGAACATCCCGTTCATTGTTTACCTGTCCGTCGTCACATACACGCACAGACAGACACACGCACGCACACACACACACACACACACACACACACACACACACACACACGCACAGAGAGGGAGAGAGAGAGGGAGGGAGGGAGAGAGAGAGAGAGAGAGAGGGAGAGATAGAAACTGACAGACACACACACACACACACATACACGAACACACAGGTAGCCTATAGGTGTCACATTTTCATAGCCTCCAGAAGGGTTAACAACCCACCCACCAACAGCCATGGCTGAATCCCAGCTGGCGTGCATGGATGACGGCCGCATGGGAGCCCCCGTGCCGGAGACCAAACCAGAGTTTTACTACAGCGAGGTGCAGCGAGTGGCCATAGAAGAGCTGCTTAGGAACGGGGACAGCGCGTTCAAAATGCGCCTCAAGGAAGACAACATGAAGGACTTTCTATCGGCCAGGGAAGTCAAACGGCTCCAGGACAGTTTCAACAAGTATGACACGCACGAGGACAGCGGAGAGAGCGGTATGTTTAAATACATTTCAACTAGATAATTAGCATCCCCCTCAGAAAAGTCTTTATTTAAAACAATGTTGGTTTTATTCAGGGGAAGCAGAGCAATGTTAAACAGATATGGCATTTCCTGGACTTTATAACAGTACTGAAGGGACCTACATGACACCTTGTTGACTTTGTATTATCTGCTTAACATTTAGGCTACCTTTAGATTAAACAATGTCCTTAGAAACCTTTAAAGTAAAGTTCGAAATGTTTGTTTTATTTTGTCTTTTGTTTTTGTGTTTCATTGTTTCAGGTTTTGTGTGTGTGTGTGTGTGTGTGTGTGTGTGTGTGTGTGTGTGTGTGTGTGTGTGTTGTAAAAAAGAAAACAATCCATACATAAAGTAGGCCTATTTAAAAAAAAAAATAATAATAAATCATAAACACCATCATGAAAAAAATATAAACCTTGTTGCATTTAATCTGTGCAGGGTTTAAAACATGTTTGCATTGTGTCATCTGGAAACGTTGCTGAAGACTCACTTTTTTTTGCATTGGCCTTTAGACTTTGACACTCCTCCCTTGGTTTCCTAATGTATCTTATATGTTGTTTTGTATTGATTTTTTTTTACAGCACTTTGGTCAACCGATACTGTTTTTAAATGTGCTATAGAAATAACTTTGACTTTTGAATTTGACTTCATAAGATGGTGTCTAAAAAGCAAAATAGGTGTTTGTTCTCTCTCCATAAAGATCCATAAATAAATATTTAACACCATCATGAAATATAAACTTGTAAATGCATCTGAATTTTTTTTTTTTTTAATTTTTAATTTTTCTTTCAGACATATCAAAAACAACACAAAACTAAATGAAAAGCATAAAAATACATTTAACAAAATGTATGTTTAAATGACTTCACAAAAAGAAAAAAAAGAAAACAAATGATCTGTATTGATGTGATATGCCTGAAAAGGAGCAGGAAGAAGTATACACTTATTTAATCCTACCCCTTTTCCATAGTAAAAAAAAAAATAAAAATATTTATTATATTCGCTTCTTGTAATCCATATAATCTCTATACAGTCTATCTATACTATCTGTGCAAGTTTTTTTTTTAAATGTTTGCATTGTGTCAGCAGATGATGTGAAAAAACAAAATGGTTCCGATCACCATGGAGACGACGATGATTCGGGGCTCCACTCTACGTACTGGCCTCAGCTGTCCGACACCGAGGTTGTTTGATTGTATTTTGGCTAATTCTGGCATCTTTAACCCATGTATTATGATCACGTGTTTTATTAATTCATTAATTTGCACTGCCCCCTTCTTAAATACACTGAATTGAATTGAGCTAAGGGTGTAAGGGCAGAGGGTGTCATCCTGTAGGCCTATGGAATGTAAAGCCCACTGAGGCAAATGTATCTTGATGAAGCACCCAATGTTTAAACTAACACCTGGTTTAATACAAAATATACAATATATAATGATGGACATCCAGCATTTGTTTTCAACAGCATTAAGTGTCTAGATTTCAGTGTAGGAACTCAAATGTACAGTATGTGTGTGAAGTATAATTAATCTGTCTGTCTGTCTGTCTGTCTGTCTGTCTATCTGTCTATCTATCTATCTATCTATCTATCTATCTATCTATCTATCTATCTATCTATCTATCTATCTGTCTATCTATCTGTCTATCTATCTGTGATATTGGGCTATACAAATAAAACTGATTTGATTTGATTTTAATTGAATTGAAAGGTTCCCAACCTGGACATTGGCTGGACGAGCGGCGGGATGTTTAAAGGGGTGACGCGCGTGGCCGTGCACACACACCCACCCAAAGACGGGCACGGACCCCACATCAAGGAGGTGGTGAGGAGGCTCATACAAGAAGCCAGCAAGGTGAGGAGACTGTGTGTGTGTGTGTGTGTGTGTGTGTGTGTGTGTGTGTGTGTGTGTGTGTGTGTGTGTGTGTGTGTGTGTGTGTGTGTGTGTGTGTGTGTGTGTGTGTGTGTGTGTGTGTGTGTGTGTGCGTGCGTGCGTGCGTGCGTGCGTGCGTGCGTGCGCGCGCGTGCGTGCGATATATATTCATTAGTATTATTGGTTGTATGAAGACATTAGATTATTTGGGATGTGTGTGCGTGCAGGAAGAAGCCAGCAAGTTGAGGACTGCCGGCTCAGAAATAAGGATTGATAGGCTAATATAAGTGGCATATTCTATTACTGTAATTTGTATTGTTTGTTGTATTAAGACACTAGATTATTTTTGTGTGTGTGTGTGTGTGTGTGTGTGTGTGTGTGTGTGTGTGTGTGTGTGTGTGTGTGTGTGTGTGTGTGTGTGTGTGTGTGTGTGCACACTGCGAAGAACACACCAGGAAAGAGACCAAGAGGATTAAACAGTAGTTGTCCGTATACTTTTGGCCATGTAGTGTACATGTTGTAGTGCCACCAGCCTCTCTACATGCTTTCTACTGTGCCTTACTTTACCCTTACTTAACACCACAAACGTTCTTTACCCTCGAAGCAAGTTTACCCTTATGTTCAGCCTCATATTCAGTTCCATGTGTCCGGGTTAGTAATGCCTCCTCACACAGTAAGAGAGCTTGAAGTGTGTGTGTGTGTGTGTGTGTGTGTGTGTGTGTGGGGGGTGTGTGTGTGTGTGTGTGTGTGTGTGTGTGTGTGTGTGTGTGTGTGTGTGTGTGTGTGTGTGTGTGTGTGTGTGTGTGTGTGTGTGTGTGAATTGCCCGTCGTAATGTTTACACACACACGGCCAAAGTTCCGCTGAGTCATGTGTTCCACCCCATGCACTCACTGTAACACAAAGACGGGCTCACCCTTTCGTATTATGCCGCTAGGCTAAAGGAGAACGATTGAGTCTCTCTCTCTCTCTCTCTCTCTCTCTCTCTCTCTCTCTCTCTCTCTCTCTCTCTCTCTGTGTGTGTGTGTTGTCTTTTTGCATTCCTTTCTTTAATGTTTTTATTTCTTTTGTTGTTCTATCGCTTGCCGGCATTCTTAGCCTTTCTTCCTTCTATCAAACAGAGGTGACTCATGACTGCTGATGTACTGACACAGTGATTTACACTGCAAATCTGTCAACACAGACACACACACACACACACAGCCTACTTCCTTGTCTTTACACCATTAACTTAGTACCACGTCATGTTGCACACAGGTATATACGTCAGCTGGCTGTTATATATACCTTATTTACCTTGATCACTGCTGGTAACCAAGCTTGCTATGGACATAAAGGTGGAGTCAGTGATTATGGAGAACGCTTGTTGTCAAAATCAGTGAATATCTCCTCATGATCAGCTACCTGTCTGTACTGTGTGTGTGCACTGAACAAAAAATAATCTGGTGTTAATACACAGCCTAGGCTCTGTAAACGGTTTACAAAGAGTAGGTAAACAAAGGGGCCCATCGTAGATAGCAACATGCCAGTTTACAGAGCCTAGGCTGTGTATTAACACTGGATAGTTTTTTTCAGAGCACACACAGTACAGACAGGTAGTGGATCATGAGGAGATATTCACTGATTTTGACAAAGTGATTTGACAACACAAAGTCTCCAGAATCACTGACTCCACCTTTTAACTTCATTATATACCAATGAGTTTAATGGTGTGTCTCAACGTTGTTTTAAGCTATAGTTGTACAGTTCATCAATAGCACAAGAAGCTATTATTAAAACAGTAGTTGACACACACACACACACACACACACACACACACACACACACACACACACACACACACACACACACACACACACACACACACACACACACACACACACAAGATAACACAAGCTGAGCAACCAGTTCCCCAGGCACAGACATCTTTCTCTTTGCACGCAGGCATTTGATTTCTACTCATTGTTTTTTTTGTTTTTTTCTATTTTGCTTGTTGTTGATCTAGTCTGTATAATCCGTCTCAGCTTGTGTCTCTGCTGCTTTGTCTCACTCACTCACTCACTCACTCTACCACTCACTCACTCACTCACTCACTCACTCACTCACTCACTCACTCACTCACTCACTCACTCACTCACTCACTCACTCTACTACTCACTCACTCACTCACTCACTCACTCACTCACTCACTCACTCACTCACTCACTCACTCACTCACTCACTCACACACACACACACACACACACACACTGTCCACTCAGCATATTTTTGCACAGTAAGACATTCGGTGGGAGGGAACAACTGGCCTTTCATGCACAAACAGAGGAACATTTGTAGCTAAATCTAAAACAGACACTTTTTCCCATGACTTTGCTTTTCAGGGAGCAACAGTGAATGGAAAACAGTGGGACAGCTGAATGTTGCACGGGACTTAAAACGTCGCCCTTTGGCTTGGATGAAACATGCTCCAACATGTTTGAAAATACACACATGTCTTATAAAGCTGCTGGGCCTTGACCACTTTAGTCAAGTCCTGTCTTGTTTAACTTTTGGTGAACAACTCCCCAAACTTACATGACTAAAAAGGAATTGTTTGGTAACCCCTTGACCTTTTTTCTCTGAGCCTCAATTGAAGCACACATATCAACTTCTAATTATTGTCAAGTTTTATTTAAATGTGCTCTGAGGAACTTTCAGTTTGTGTTCATTCTAGCGCCCCCCTTTGGACTAAAGCGATAGTGTTGTTACTCCGCCAGCTGTTGTTCCTGGGTGAGCGTTTACCCCATGACAAAGGCATTAAGAAAAACTATATAAAAATAGCATTCTTTGCCCTGATGGTCTCGTTTGCTGTAACATGTAATTTATGATCATCAGAGGAAAAATTAGACTGTTTCAGAAATATTTAAAAGTTCCTCGTAGCACCTTTAACCACTATGTATACCGGTAATCTTATTTAGACACAGGGTAGAGACACATTCTGAAGAGAGACCAGTTAGAGAACAACAGTACAACATAAAGCTACAGACAGACAGACAGACAGACTGACAGACAGACAGGGCATTACGTTCAATGCCAATAAACAATGTGAAACCTAATAAAACCTGTCAGAGTGAAAGTGCAAGTGCGTAGTAATTAAAGGTTGCAAGTACAAACGCCCTCAAATGATCTCCCCAGATTTAAAAAAAAATAAGTTTGAAATCCCCCTAGAGGAATCTCATGCCAAAATTGAGTTTACACTAGATGTCTGTAAGCTCTTCTCAGAGTAGGCAATCAGAAAGTATGATTTAAGTATGATTTTTCGGGGCGACTGTGGCTCAGTTGGTAGAGCGGGTCGGCCGATGATCAAAGGGTTGGAGGTTCGATCCCCGCCCTGCCACTTGTGTCATAGTCGTTGTGTCCTTGGGCAAGACACTTCACCCACCTTGCCTCGTGTGAATGTCGATAGTTAGCCTGCTGCTATCGGTGTGTGAATGAGTGTGTGAATGGTAACGTGTAAAATGGGAACAGGTCTCCCTTGCAAAAGAGTCTTCGGACTCAATGGGATTTACCTATATAAATAAAGGTTTAAAAAAAAAAAAAACCCACACGTTTTCATGCAAATTAAATGATATCAAATTATAAATGCCTCATGGGAACCGTAAAATTGGTTTGAATGTCATGAATATGTACACAAGGTTTATTTGTTTGATCACATAAGATTTTCTCAGGTTAGAGTTATAAATACACACCATTACCGGCCCTTTAAGGATTCCTTTGTTTGTCTAAAATCAAGTGCAAACATCTCCTAATCCCAGCACTTTCACAGAGGACAAGGCCAAAGCTGACGGAAGCTTTTCTAAAGACACAGACAGATTTAGGCCCTTAAATACCTCAAGCGATTTGCTTTTGTTGTTGCAATGTTCTTATCTGTTTGATCGGCCGACCGGGAACTCAGTAGGTGTGTGTGCGTGTGCGTGTGCGTGTGTGTGTGTGTGTGTGTGTGCGTGTGTGTGTGCGTGTGTGTGTGTGTGTGTGTGCGTGTGTGTGTGTGTGTGTGTGTGTGTGTGTGTGTGTGTGTGTGTGTGTGTGTGTGTGCGCGCCTACCTAGATGATAAAGTAGTTTTTGTTCCACTGTTGTCATTGGCAGCTATTGTCATGTGGTGTTCAGGGTGCCACTTTGCCCTCAGGAAGAATGCATTACTGGGTGGCAAAGTGCATTAAGATTGGCAGATTAGCTTCACCCACTGGTTCCTTTGTTAGAGTCTGTCTTTAAAGGCATTCTGCACTCTAGCATTTTAGTGAGTTTTTTTTTTCCCTCTGTCAACTCAGAGTAAGAGACAGGGATCCCTTTCTCTGTCAACTCTCCCTGAGATTTTCTTTTTTTTTTATCCCGATAAAGGGTTTTTTACTGGGAGTTTTTCCTCAGCCGAGCTAAGGGTCTAAGGGCAGAGGGTGTCATACTGTATGGAGTGTAAAGCCCACTGAGGCAAATGTCTATTTGTGATATTGGGGCGATGCAAATAAAACTGATTTGATTTGATTTAGAATGCCAACTTAGAAAAGAAACACAACGCTTACTCTGAACTAAGACTCATGCTAAGCTAATGTGACTGCATTAATTAAAAAAATATATTTCTGTCATAGCATCATCACTCAATGAGCCAACAGGGACACGGAACATTCATACATTAATATTTAATTTTCATTTAACTTTTATTTATCCTCGAGAGACCAATTGAGGGGTGACCCTCATTTACAATGGTGTCGAGTTAAATAAATTCCAAGGAAAAACAACAATACATACACAATATTCAATGCAAATACATCAAATACACAACAGCAGGTGAGGAGAGAAAAAAAAAACAATTTGAAACACTTACATAGCGGTGAAGAGTGGCAGCAATTAAAATGAAATGGGTGAAAGTACAATATAGCCTAATTAAAACAGTTACAGGTAGAGTCTGGCAGATTTAAGATAGTTTGTTTAAATTGATTAAAGGATATGAAGGTATTTAGTTTAATGTGTTGCTGTAAGTTGTTCCAGGAGTCGGGGGCACTGAAGCTAAAAGCTGTCTTTCCCAGCTCAGACCGGGCTTGTGGGACATAAAGCATGAGCATGTCAGTGGAGCGGGTCTGATAAAGCCCAATATATTTGTTTAATGCGTATATCGACCTGTACATTTAAGTAAGAAAAACAAACGAACAACAAAAAAAACCCATCCAAGGCAAGGCAAGTTTATTTCTATAGCACAATTCAAACACAAGGCCATTCAAAGTGCTTTACAGGGGCACGATTACAATATATAAAACACATTAGAAGACATTTAAAAGCGAATGAAAAGAAGTAAAACATTTAAATAAAATAAAAAGTACAGGTTAAAATGGAAACAGAAAAGTCTTCAGACCCACCCCACACCCCAAGCAATCCTTGGACATTTTTGAAGTGACATAATAATAAAAAATTAAAACAAACTGCTCGTTCTCTTGCAGGTGATAGCAATAGTGATGGACATGCTGACAGACGTTCACATCCTGCAGGACTTGATGGACGCAGCCTGCCGTCGCTCCGTGCCCGTTTACATTCTGTTGGACGACCGAGGCGTGCCACACTTCCTGGATATGTGTTCCAGGCTTCAGATTGGATCACAGCACCTCCGGGTAAGGTGGCACTTTGAACAGACCCTGCGTTCCAAATCACATACTCTTTCTTTGTTCTGTTCTACATACTTCATCTGACCATAAAAAAATTCTAGTTAGGATGCAGTAGGCATACTTCCGGTGCGCACTGGATTGTGGGTCAGAATCGCCCAAATAGGAGGCTGATTTCAACACTTAAAATCTCGGCCGTATCTAGTTGACATCCGGGTATTTCTAAGCATACTAAATCTGACCACAAGAATTGGGACATCCTTAATCTTCTTTTTTTTTTTTTTTTTTTTTTTTTGGCATTTTTTTGTGCTTTATTGATAGTATAGAGACAAAGTTGAAATGGGGCAGAGAGGGGAGTGACATGCAGAGAACGACCGCGGGCTGGAATCGAACCCGGGTCTGCTGCTGGCCGAGGCCCATGGGGGGGACGCCCTACCAACTGAGCTAAGGGCGCCCCTACTTAATCTTTTTTCTACCATACTAAATAGTCGATATTATGGGTGTTGGAACGGAGCTTTAGATTCAATATTGGTATGGCACACTCTGTATTACTGTGCAACAATAGAATAAAATACAATAGAAACAATACAATATACTGTAGTTTTTGTAGAACATGTTCACACAAGAAAGACTGCAAATATTTACACAACGTGTGTGTGTGTGTGTGTGTGTGTGTGTGTGTGTGTGTGTGTGTGTGTGTGTGTGTGTGTGTGTGTGTGTGTGTGTGTGTGTGTGTGTGTGTGTGTGTGTGTGTGTGTGTGTGTGTGTGTGTGTGTGTGTGTGTGTGTGTGTGTGTGTGTGTGTGTGTGGAGACCAAACAGGCTCAAGTTATTGAAATGAAGAATATTATAAATAGGTAAAAATGAAAACAAATAGATAAACAGGGCAGTGATCAAGTTCAACACAGGAGTTGAGTTGTGCAAAAGTTGTGGAGCAAGATAATTATTCCAGTCGCTTTTTATAGACACACAGCTACCTGCATAAAATCACATCTTTCAAAGGGCTCCGACAGATTTAATTGAATGTTGTGTAACTTGCCCAGGGCGCTCCGAAAAAGCAGTTTGAAAACTTGTTCTATCTTGATTAACCCCTCGGAGAAAAAGTAATTAAAATAAATGGAACTCGTGTGTCTGCAACCTGTTGATGGATCTCAGTCATGCGTTAAAAGGTGGAGTCAGTGGTTCTTGTTGTCAAAATCAATTTAGTCAAAATCAGTGAATATCTCCTCACGATCCGCTACCTGACCTGACCTGTACTGTATGTGCACTAAAGAAAATTCGGTGTTAATTCACAGCCTAGGCTCTTTAAACGGGTTACAAATAGTATGTAAACAAAGGGGCCCATCGTTGTTAGCAACATGTCTGTTTACAGGACCTAGGCTGTGTATTAACACTGAACAACTTATTTTAGATCACATCCTAGGCTCTGTGAACTGGTACGCAAACAAAGGGGCCCACTGTAGCCAACAACATACCAGTTAGAGCCTACACTATGTATTAACACTTGATTTGGCTGTTTATTTTTAAAATAAGAGTTCTCCAGAATCGCTGACTCCTCATAGCTTGACATACAAATGTATTAAAGGCCTACTTCACCGGTTGGAATATGAAGGTGTATTGAACGCGGAGATCCTATGTAGTATAAATGTGCAAAAAATAAATAAATCGGATCATCTTAGCCTGAGAAAAGGCAGAAAGAGTGTTTTATGGTCTCACTGTCTAACCCTACAGTTTCCTTCTTGTGACATCACAGTAAGGGTTGGGATTAACAGGACAGCTGGGCCAAGGGAAGACTGAGGGAAGAAAAACCTCATTCATTATATTATAATAGTGATTTTATAACGATAGAACGCCGGTTCCGTATGGGTGAAGTATTCCTTTAAGCATTAATTTCAGCCCAAGTTAAGTTTAAACCTAGCCTGCTAAACTAAAGTGTTCTACATATGTGTGACTGTAGTCAGACAACCAGACTACAGGACTTGTTTATAACCAGCAGAGGAATTCAATTTTAAAAGTTCCTCGTGGACAAAGTTTAAAAATAGCCGTTGACTGTTAAGTGTACAACTAACACACACACACACACACACACACACACACACACACACACACTCACACACACACACACACACACACACACACACACACACACACACACACACACACACACACACACACTCTCACACTCACACACTCACACACACCTTTGAAATTAGATCCTTGGCAAACATTATTGCATTAAACATTAACCGGCCACTTGTGTGAGAGACGTAGGTGAATTCCTTACCCAGGGTGCAATCTAAGGGTTGCATTGAATCTTGATGATTGTTAAGGGAGAGGTCCTGAATATGTTTTAGTTAAGTTAATTAATATATCAACTATCTTCTGGCAGTGTGCGATATTCAGCATCTACAATAATATCTAAATTGTTGTTTTAACACTGTGTAAAATGACCATATTGGGTATTTCACTTAATAAAAATAAAAATAAAAACAATCATAATAGTTGTATCAGGGTCTCGTGGCACAGTGGGTTGCGCCCCCTTTGGACAAAAGCAGTTGTGTTTTTACTACGCCAGCTGTTGTTCCTGGGTGAGCGTATACCCCATGACAAAGGCATCAAGAAAAACTATATAAAAATAGCATTCTTTGCACTGATGGTCTCGTTTGCTGTTACATGTAATTCATGATCATCAGAGAAGAATATTTGTCTGTTTCAGAAATATAAAAAAAAAAGTTCCTCGTAGCACAAACTATAATTTTTTTCTTTTCTTTTTTTCAAATAATTTGTATTGCTGACGTGTGGACATTTTTGTCTGTGTGTGTGCGTGTGTGGCTGTCTGTGTGTGTGTGTGGCTGTCTGTCTGTCTGTCTGTCTTCAGAACATGCGAGCGAGATCCCTCCAGGGAGTCGGCATGGCGTTGTGCTTCGGCAGAGTCCCCGGTCTGCTCTGTAACAAATACATGCTGGTGGATGGAGACAAGGTCATGTATGGCTCATACAGGTAAGAGGTGTGTGTGTGTGTGTGTGTGTGTGTGTGTGTGTGTGTGTGTGTGTGTGTGTGTGTGTGTGTGTGTGTGTGTGTGTGTGTGTGTGTGTGTGTGTGTGTGTGTGTGTGTGTGTGTGTGTGTGTGTGTGTGTGTGTGTGTGTGTGTGTGTGTGTGTGTGTGTGTGTGTGTGTGTAAATGAAGGACACATCATCATAACAAAAATGCTATCTGCTGTTGTCTCTCCTGCTTCTGTCCTGTACTTTCTCCTGGTGTGTGTGTGTGTGGGTGGGTATGTGCGCACTAAACAAAAATCCAAGATAAAACACCCCAGTCCCGCTCTGTGTATATATTCTGTCTGCATGTTTATTTTGTTGTCCATCTGTCTATTGTCTGTCGGGGTGCGGCCCATAAATGTACTGTGAAGTGAAAAAGAATTTCCCCTTGCGGACAATAAAGTCTAAAGTCTAAGGTGTGTGTGTGTGTGTGTGTGTGTGTGTGTGTGTGTGTGTGTGGTCTTGTATCACTATATGCTGTGGGGAGATGTTTTTGTTTACACAGTGTATATGTGGGGACTTCCTTTCCTTTTGGGGACAAAATGGAAGTCCCCTTAACTCAATAATGACATTTTAGGATAGATACCTGCTTTAAGGTGAGGGTAGACTTAGGTGTAGGTTAAGGTTAGGGTAAGGGGTTAGAGGGTTAGGGCAAGTCTCCAGGAAATGAATGTAAGTATCTAATGTCCTCGCAAGTGATGAAAACATAACGTGTGTGTGTGTGTGTGTGTATCACTGCTTATTGCCTGTATGCTTTTTACTATCGGCATTTTATAACGTATTGGCTTTATGTTCCATCACAGTATAGTCCGGCATATTGTATTTATTTGGTACAGTTAGTTTGTATTAAGCACCAATTATTATTTGAGAATCTAATTAAATTGTCACATCAAAGCTACCGGACCGGCCGACATGTTTTCAGCTTTGCACCACAGTACTTGCACACAGTTAAGTGCAATGACGGATGGTAACCAACTTTACAGGTTTACTTGGTAGTTGGCTTGTCCACAAACTGTCTCTAATTTGTGATGCACTCACTCACTCACTCACTCACTCACTCACTCACTCACTCACTCACTCACTCACTCACTCACTCACTGTCTCTGTGTGTGTGTGTGTGTGTGTGTGTGTGGGTCTGCTTATTGTGTATATGCTTACTGTGTGTGTGTGTGTGTGTGTGTGTCTGTCTGTGTCTCTGTCTGTCTGTATTCCTGCCTTACGTGTTATTTTATCTCCATCCTGTAGTTTCTCGTGGTGTACGGCTCGTATGGACCGAAACATGATCACAGTGATGACGGGCTCGGTGGTGGATTTCTTCGACCAGGATTTCCGTGAGCTCTACGCCGTCTCTCAGAAGATGGACCTGTATAAAGAGTTCCACGTCAGCCCGCCTGCGCCCAAAAAAATGGCCCCGAAAATTCACCCCAAAATGAGCTCCAAACGGCCCCCCTTACCGGCCATGACCTCCCGCTTTCAGGTTGGGACAGGATAATTCTTCTTCCTTGATATTTTCCTTTCTTTATTCGATAATAATTTGTAGGAAAATGTTTTCCTACAACAACTGTTTACCAAGACCCATTTCCAAAGAGTGAGGCTAACACTCAACTACTAAGTAGGAAATGTTCAGTTTGAATTAACAGTAACTCGTACAGTTTGTGGTGTTATAGACTGTTTAGACTTTCTCTGACTGAATAATTTGTAAATACACTGCATGTTATGAGACTGTAGCCGAGGTCAGCAGACACACTGACTGTTTTGAATACTTTTGCAGATGTGTTTAGACTACTAGAGAAGAAATGGACAAGGCCACATCTGCATTGTCACAGGCAGAGAGGAAAATAGAGACCTAAAATTATCTGTGTATTAGAATGAATCTTCTTAAAAAAAAAGAAAAAAAAATGTTCTAACTGTAGTAGCTGTGTATCTGTGTATCTGAATCTTATGGCAGTGGGGGCGGGACCCGATTAGCCTTTGTCTTCTCCTGCTTCCCTTCGGACGATAACACAAAGTAATATGTATGAATATGCAATGAGAAAATTATGTATTATGTGTAATTGTCCGGAAGAAGAATAATGAATAAATAAATAAATAAATAGTGTTTCTAGCCGTAATAGTTGTTGCAACAGCATGTGAAAAAACTACAACGTTTGCTAGGCCAAAAATAACGTTAATCTTGCGATTACAAAAAATGAACGCCGTTAAAATGGGTTTGCATTATCGCCGTCAACGCGTAAAAGTGACAGGACTAAAAAAAAACAAATGTGAGTGTTAAACAAAATGTATGTAATTCTACTGCATACAAGGTTGCAAGCTGGCAGTGCATGTTGTCATTACATCTTCCCTAAAACAATGGAGAAAGAGGTCTGACCCGTTTTCTGCATACAAATCGGCTTGATTCCACTTTGATTATTAAATCCGACATTACAAATAATTTATTAATTTAATATTAAAAACTCTGGTGTTGGAAAAAATATTTCTGAATTCAAGATTAACTGATTTTTTTTCACCCTCCTAAACGCAGGTGGCCCTCGGAGAGACGCGAAACTCCGAAATCAAAGTCCCCGCACACAAGTACCACAACCCCTTATACTCGCTGGTGTTCGGAGAGGGTGCGACGGGGTCTCTTCAGGAGCCCAAGAGGGAGTTACCCATGGCTGTAACAGAAGACACACAGGGCCCAGCAAGGCCACGGTTGGCTAGCAGCGAAAGATTGGACCGTCCCACTAGCCCACTGCCCGCAGAACCCCCCATGGAAGTCTTCAGTAAACCCAACGGACTCACCCGGGACAAGAAGGGGCGATTCACGTGGAAGCTTTTCACCAAGGGGAAGTCGTTCAAAAAGCTTTCCATCAATAACTTGGCGGAGAGCACGAGTCCGAAGCCGCCATCGACGGAGATAAATCAAAGTGAGAAGACGGGGGAAGAGGTGGAGATGGAGATTAAATCTCCCTCCAAATGGCCCAGTAAGAAGCCGTCGAAACTGGGCAAGAAGGCGGACTCTGTGCAAGCTGTGGATACCAAACAGGACGACAATGAGAGTAAGTGTGTGTGTGTGTGTGTGTGTGTGTGTGTGTGTGTGTGTGTGTGTGTGTGTGTGTGTGTGTGTGTGTGTGTGTGTGTGTGTGTGTGTGTGTGTGTGTGTGTGCGTGTGTGTGTGTGTCTTTTAATTAGGGCTGCAACTAACGATTATTTTGATAATCGATTAATCTGTCGATTATTTTTCGATTAATCGATTATTAATCGATTAGGGTTTTGGCCTGTAAAATGTCAGAAAATGGTGAAAAATGTTGATAAATTTTCAAAGCCATGTTGACGTCATCAAATGTATTGTTATGTCCAAAACACACAGATATTTCAGTTTACTGTCATAATAGGATTAAAGAAACAGAAAATATTCAATTTGAGAAGTGATATCAGAGAATTTGATTTTTAATAAAAAAATTAGAAAGATTAATGATATCAAAATAGTTGGGATATTTAATAAGTGCATCTATTTAATAAATAAAGTGTGTGTGTGTGTGTGTGTGTCTTTTAATAACCATGTTGTTTTTGTGTTTTCTCCTCACAGGCGTCAACAGTCGAACTAAATCAAAACAAGCCTGTAAGATCTCGTGAGGTGAACCAACCTGTTCCACTCTCTAGAACACACAATGGATTACATTTTTAAAGACATCACGCCTCCCTTAAAACTAACGTCACCTTTGATTGTGCAATACTGTTAAGTAGTTTACACAGAGCCCTACCTTAAAGCTGGGGTCTATGATTTCTGATTGGTCATTGAAGTTAACATGAGCTGACACTTTGACCAATCAGAGCGAGGCTCCGATTCTCTGTTCTTATTGGCTGTTGGGACTGTCCATTCACTTTGGCACGACTTTGTTGGTGTAGAGCGTGTCAGGGAGGGACCATAGGGGAGGGACCAAAGAGAACAAGTGGAGCGGTTGAGGTATTTGGATACGAATCTCTATCCCAACGGCCATTTTCTCACCAAATCCTCCACCCCAGCTTTAAAGACCAAATTAATGTACAGTTCACCAGGTAAGGAGACATTTTTTTACACGGGTGATGCTAATTGTAAAGATGCAGTGTCCATAGTAAATATGTTGGGGGATATCTGTAAAGAGATATTAGCTGGTGATCGTTTGCATCTTGGTTGCTGTGGGATTTAAGGCTAAGTGGATGTTTGGGTATATAGGTTGTGTCTTGTTTATTTCACCTTTTAAAGTGACTATGAGGAACTTTTAATTGTTTATGAAACACTAAGTGTACACTAAACACTACATTTGCTTCACCATTGTCCTATTACCTATAGGACACCTATGAATCTGACATAGTCACATATAAATACATTACCTCATGGTCATGCATCCTGCCGTCTCTCTTTCACTCGCTTCCTAAACAAATGCACTCGCCGCCGGCACACGCTAGCAAAGATCTTTTAGGACAGCACGCGATAGATAGATAGATAGATAGATAGATAGATAGATAGATAGATAGCAGGCAGGCAGGCACTGGTGATGTATACACACTACCACTTTTGTCCAAAGGGGGTGCTACAATCAACAACAACTTAAAATTCCTCGTAGTCACTTTAATTAAATCACTAAATGTGAAATAAGTCCACTGAGTGGTGCTCTTTTGTTTTTGTTTGTTTTTACCTGCCAACAACAGGTGGTGTTTAGGTAAAATATATTGTACGTGAGTTACGTATTCATACATCATCAGCAAATATCCAAATGGTGAGCCACAGATGCACTTTCAAATTCAGTTTGGGGCTAAGTGTCTTGCTGAAGGACACATTGGTAGAGATGGTGGGCACCGGACGTGTCTGGTGCCGGGGATTCAACCATAGACCTCATGGTTACTGGGAGGAGGAACCAGAGACCTCATGGTTACTGGGAGAAACCAGAGACCTCATGGTTACTGGGAGGAACCAGAGACCTCATGGTTACAGGGGGAGGAACCAGAGACCTCATGGTTACTGGGAGGGACCAGAGACCTCATGGTTACTGGGAGGAGGAACCAGATACCTCATGGTTACTGGGAGGAGGAACCAGAGACCCAATGGTTACTGGGAGGAGGAACCAGAGACCCAATGGTTACTGGTCGGCCCCTCTTTCCAACTAGGCCATCCTACCAATATGAACCATGTGGTGATATTGTACTTTCTTTGTTATTTGTCTGCTTATCATTGAAATAATATTGAACCTTGTTTACGTGTTTGGTCTATTTGGCACAAACGTTTTGTAAAAGTTTGTACAGTGTATTTTTAATAAATGGTTTGAGATAATTATGGTTTGAGCTTTGTTTTAAAGGTGATCTGAGGACCCAGCTGTTGTTCCTGGGTGAGCCTACTCATGATAAGAGCATTAAAAAAAAGCTATATTAAAATAGCATTCTTTGCACTGATAGTCTTGTTTGCTGTTACATGTAATTTAAGATCATCAGAGGAAAATTAGACTTTTTCAGAAGTTCCTATTAGCACCTTTAAATAACATATATGATATTCTAATCATTAATATAAACTTGTATCATACGATAAAACAAGGTTTTTAGAGACATGCTCTTTTTCTACACATTCTTCTCATTGCAAAAGATATGATGCAGGAATATTCTGAACATTAATAAACTTGTTTGTTTAAATCCTACTAAGCAAACCAAGATTCAAACAGCAATGTTACTGTGTGTGTGTGTGTGTGTGTGTGTGTGTGTGTGTGTGTGTGTGTGTGTGTGTGTGTGTGTGTGTGTGTGTGTGTGTGTGTGTGTGTGTGTGTGTGTGTGTGTGTGTGTGTGTGTCTGCGCGCGCAACTTATATATTTTAATTATTTCTATTTCAGTATTTTTACATAGTCAACTTGTGAATTTACTTATTATTGCATTGCTTGTGCTTTGCTTTTTATGTTTACACTTTTAATCAGTGATGATTATGTATGTACACAACATTTTAAATTATACAGAAAAAAACTGGTGAAGAAGCATTTATTAATTTTTTAAATAAGTTTATTTTGAACAAGCGAAGAAAAAGAAAAAACAGTAAAAGAAAAAACAATAGAGTTAAATAAAATTATCCAACAAGTAGACAACTATATTAAAGTAATATTTACAAACAATGAAAACCACAAATTAAAATAAATTGTCGAACACTCGATTTACAAGTTGGAAAAGGGGAGAGAAGAAAAATTACTTATTCACTCTCATCCCTTCTCCCTAAGTTATGGATCCATAATGAATTATCGACAACACTTTACAATAGCATGTACTAAGGATTACCATTACCTAACTGTTAATACATGCTTAGTAAATGCATAAACATAAACTAAGCATTAACAAACTGTTATGCTTAGTTTGAGATTTCTTAACTTTTTATTTTTTTAAAGGGTTTTTTACTGGGAGTTTTTTTCTCTGCCGAGGTAAGGGCAGAGAGATAGATAGATAGATAGATAGATAGATAGATAGATAGATAGGGTGTCATATTGTATGAAATGTAAAGCCCACTGAGACGAATGTTATTTGTGATTTTGGGCTATATAAATGAAACTGATTTTGATTTGATTTATGCAAGAATTAGTTAAACAACTTTGACTAACCGTAAATAACTAAGCATTAACACTTACTGAATGCTTAATAGGCATTAACTAACAGTGAATTAAGTTACCTTTATTGTAATGTGTTACCAAATAGTTGGATGGATAGCTAGATGGATAATACAGACAGACAGACAGACAGACAGATCATCCAGGCTTGATGTAGTTAGATAGATAATATAGACAGACAGACAGACGGACAAACAGAGAGATAGATAGACAGACAGATAGATCATTCAGACAGACAGACATAAAGACAGACAGACAGACAGACAGACAGACAGACAGACTATACAGGCTTGGTGTAGTTAGATAGATAATATAGACAGACAGACAGAGAGAGAGACAGACAGAAAGACAGACATACAGACAGATAGATGGATAGATATACAGACAGAGAGAGAGAGAGAGAGATGGATAGACAGACAGACAGACAGACAGACAGACAGATCATACAGGCTTGGTGTAGTTAGAGGGGAACAGTCCAATCCGTTCTCCCAGCTGACCCGTCCACCATTTTGTGTCAGAGCGCTGCAGCACAGTGATGACATCACCGGCCTCAAACTGCAGCTCGTCTGTCTCCAGGGCAACAAAGTTGAACATAGCCACGACCTGTAGACTGGAGGCTGGGAGCTATATACAGACAGACAGACAGACAGACAGAGAAGGACAGACAGACAGACAGACAGAGGAGAAGGACAGACAGAAAGACAGAGACAGACACACACACACAAAAAATATGGAAAAATATTAGATCTGCATCATCCTCCAACTTCTAATGTCTTGTTTGCGCAGATGTCTAGGCAGCGTTATAGCATAGCTTTTAAGTACACTAATAGTGGGGCGGCTAAGTGCTGCAATCTTTCAATTTGTGTTACAAGCGTTAACATTGGCATGAGCAGTCTCCATGGGTCACTTGACAAAAAAAATTGTCCCAGACAAATAATGTTTTATGAAAGAACCCAAAACGTTTCTATGAGAAAGTGAGTGAGTGAGTAATGAGTGAGTGAGTAATGAGTGAGTGAGTGAGTAATGAGTGAGTGAGTGAGTGAGTGAGTGAGTAATGAGTGAGTGAGTGAGTGAGTAATGAGTGAGTGAGTAATGAGTGAGTGAGTGAGTAATGAGAAAGTGAGTGAGTGAGTAATGAGTGAGTGAGTAATGAGTGAGTGAGTGAGTGAGTGAGTAATGAGTGAGTGAGTGAGTGGAATTTTCAAATTCACAATTTCAAGTGACTCATGCTCATGCCAAATTTCACGCTTGTATCATCAACTGAAAGATTCTGACGAAAATAAGCACTTAGCCGCTCCACTTATAAGTATGTTAGTATTTAGCGGCATGTAATGGTGAGATGATAGAGAGATATAGGTCTCACACACACACACACACACACACACACACACACACACACACACACACACACACACACACACACACACACACACACACACACACACACACACACACACACAGTACCTGTCTTGGTGCAGGTGTAGGTGGGCGAAGAGAAGGGAGAGTTGGTTCGCTGTCTAAATGTGCTCTTTGCTGTGGGGACACACAAACAGACTTTAAATTGTTTTTACCTTTATGGTCGTTCAATGTATTTTATCATTATTTTCAGAATATGTTCAAATTAAAGTTGATTTGATTTGAAACAGTTAAATGTGGAGTCAGTGATTCTGGAGAACGCTTGTTGTCAAAATCACTTTTGGTCAAAATCAGTGAATATCCCCTCATGATCCGATACCTGTCTGTACAGTGTGTGTGCTGAAAAAAAATGTCCAGTGTTAATACACAGCCTAGGCTCTGTAAACTGGTACATACACATAGGTCATGTAAACAAAAGGGTCCAACCGTATCTGGCAATATGCCCGTTTACAGATCCTAGGCTGTGTTTTACAGTGACGCCAGATTTTAAGTGAGCAGATAAGTGAGCAGACATTCGCTGATTTTTCCCAATTTTTTTGGTTCTACTGAATTGCTGACTCAACCTTTAATCAGGTTTGATACATGTATTTATCTGCCCTACCTTTGGCTTTAAACAGTTAACCAGTAGATAGTATCATGTGTGTGTGTGTATGGTGCAAGTGTGTAGAGTGTGAGTGTCCTACCTGTGTGTGTGTGTGTGTGTGTGTGTGTGTGTGTGTGTGTGTGTGTGTGTGTGTGTGTGTGTGTGTGTGTGTGTGTGTCTGTGTGAGAGTGAGTGTGTGTGTGTGTGTGTCAGCCCTACCTGTGTCTGTATGTATGTCTGTCTGTCTGTCTGTCTGCCTGCCCCTCCTACCTGTGTGTGTGTGTGTCTGTCTGTCTGTCTGTCCATCTCACCGCCCCTCCTACCTGTGTGTGTGTCTGTCTGTCTGTCCATCTCACCGCCCCTCCTACCTGTGTGTGTGTCTGTCTGTCTGTCTGTCTCTCCGGCCCTCCTACTTGTGTCTGTCTGTCTGTCTGTCTGTCTGTCTGTCTGTCTCTCCGGCCCTCCTACCTGTGTCTGTGTGTCCAGCAGTAGTAGTATCTGGCTGTGTCTGGACACTGAGTGGCTCTGGTAGTGCTCCACCAGTCGGTTGAGAGAGGAGAAGGTTTCATCCCAGATGTGATAGCGCCCCCTGCTGTCCTGCAGCACCTTGAAATGCTCCACGTTTAACGTCTGTCTAAAAGTGACATCACATTACAAGTGTATTAGGGCGTACTCTGTGTATACATATGCAAAATACCATACTAGATTACTTAAACCTGCAGTGTGTAGAATTTTGGATTTTATTTCCTAGCAGACTTTGTAGAAAATAATTATAATATCCAGTATTAGTTCAATTGATAAGTATGTTCAATTGAGTGCATATTAGCTGACAATCTTTTTTAGAATTGTTTAATTATCCCTTAGAAAGGGTCTCATATATGTCCATATTTCTCCATACCATGGACCAAGGCATTGGCGCCGCCATATTGGAAGCATCATAGTTGGAATGTCATCAGGTGCATTGTTTAGAATTTAGAATTGTTCTTGTCATTGAAGGCCACTGTAGCTTCTGTTATTATTCTAAAGGGGTGGGGTTACCCAGGGAGCGTTGCATTCTAGAACTTTCTAGAACTTCCTAGATGATGTCATATTACACACTGCACCTTTAACAATTTATTTTTATTTTTTTAATTTCTTTGTCTTTTTGTTTGTGTTTTCCTTTTTATTCAAATGACATGAGTATTAGAGAGTACTCTGAGTAGGCATATGAACAATACCACACTAGATTGCTTGACATTATTATTTTTATATTTGTTAACCTCTTTTCCTTTTTTTTATGTAATTCTGTATGTATATTACATTTTTTTTTCTTTAATTATTAATATATATTTATATATTTTTTCAAATGACATAAGAGTGTTTGAGAGGACTCTGTAAATACATATGAAAAATACCACACTAGAATTACTTATCAAGTATTATTTTTATTATTATATATTTGTCTCTTTTCCTTTTTTAAATGTAATTCCGCATGTATATTACATTTGTTTTCTTTAATTTATTTTTCATTTTTTTCAAATGACACAAGATAGTACACTGTGTTCACATGCGAACACTACCACACTAGTTTACTTAATTGTTTTTCAATTTTCCTTTTTACATGTAATTGACTTGTTTAAGCAAAATGCATTTTTTTGTTTCTATCCGTGGCCATAAAACTTAATTAAAAACTCCACATACATAGCTGACATCAACCAGTGTCAGATATCTATTTAACTCTAAAAGTAATTTGGTCAATCTCAACAAATGACCAACTGTTAGCTGGGAAATAGTAATCATACTTTAGTTCAGACAGGTTCCGCACACACACACACACACACACACACACACACACACACACACACACACACACACACACACACACACACACACACACACACACACACACACACACACACACACACACACACACACTCTAACCTGACTGATATGGAATAGTCCCCCGGCGTCGCGCTCTGACTTCCCCGTATGAGGAACGCTCCGACCGGCTGAGGCAAGAGCTTGAGCTGGGCATCAGCGCGACTGAAACTCTCCTGGTACCAACTGGAGATGAAATAAAGGTCAAATAAATCCAGTGTTAAAGCTGAGGTGGAGAATTTGGGGAGAAAGTAGCAGTTGGGATAGAGATTTGAATCCAAATAGTGAATGGACAGTCCCAACAGCCAATACGA
Source organism: Hyperoplus lanceolatus (assembly GCA_026929865.2). Classification (NCBI taxonomy): domain Eukaryota; kingdom Metazoa; phylum Chordata; class Actinopteri; order Uranoscopiformes; family Ammodytidae; genus Hyperoplus; species Hyperoplus lanceolatus. The sequence goes on along the minus strand of CM049399.1, from coordinate 34,725,509 downwards.
GAGAACAGAGAATCGGATTATTATAATTTTTTTTTTTTTTTTTTTTTTTTTTTTTTAGAACCGGAGCCTCGCTCTGATTGGTCAAAGTTTACCACTCATGTTAATTTTGACCAATCAGAAATCACATACCCCACCTTAAATACACAGCCTAGGCTCTGTAAACAGGAATGTGTTGCCTAAATACTAAATAGTGCAAGGGTACAAAATAAAACGGTATATATAATAATGGAAAATAAAATAGAATAGATGGTAATATATACACAGAACACATGAAGAGATGTGTTATTTCTTTATGGATGGATAGATAGATCGATGGATAGATAGATAGATAGACAGACGCCTATGTGTTAGTATTCTGTGGCATTTTGTGAGCTTTACCTGGGCAGGTGAATGTCGATGAAGTTTTTAGGAACGAACCCTTGGACTCCGTGTAGTTCTGCTTTGTACCAGTTTCCATTCATCTGCAGAATCTGACTCAGTGAGACACAGAATCATTCACGCAAAATTATATAATTATTTATTATATTTATGGACTACTTATCTTACTTCACGGCAAGGCAAGTTTATATAGCAAAATACAGTTTATTTGGTTCTGCTCTCACACCTGTGTGTGTGTGTATGTGTGTGTGTGTTTGTGAGTTTGTGTGTTTTGTGAGTTTGTGAATATGTGTGTGTTTGTGTGCTTCTTTGTGTGTGTGTGTGTGTGTGGTTGTGGTTAGTGTCTGTGGGGTTTGCTAAACATATTTATAGAGTGTCTGACGTGGGTGTGTGCTCAATTCTCTCTCAGCTTCTCTGATGTTACTAGTTTGTATTTCTTCAATTTATTCTGTCACAAGTTGCTGATTGCCTTTTGAATCCAAGGCACAGCAAGCTTTATGAACAACCGAAATAAAACTAATTTAATATAAAAAATATATATATTTTTTATTTTATTATAAATGTACAAGTCATTTTGAACTGTTAATGTCTTGGTTAAGAGGTGAGAGTCTGTTTGAAAATAACAGAATTTCGCACACTGGAAACATTTTATTACTATAGTTTAATTTCAGACGTGTGGTCAATGCATCTATATTTACCTGTACATTTCTCCTCGCCTGCAATATTTGGTTGTTCAAATTATTTTAACACTTCTGTCAAAAAGCCCCAAAATGGTTTAGAAAAATTCAATTGCAACAAGTTGTGCTAGTAGAACATAAACTTGTATTGGAATATTCTAATTGATTTACCAGAGAGACACATGGCACAACAATGCAAAACGCTGCTGCTCTATTTGCTTGCAGCACATGAAAACAGAACGTAATTTGAATGATTTGAATGATTTTCATATCGTGTGTGTACGCTATTCATACTATGAACATTGTGTACACAAGGTGGCTAAAAACACAAATAAGGAACTGCGTAGAAACTGTTGTAAAAAGTGTGTGGTGCAAGTGTATTGTACAGCGTGTGTGTGTGTGTGTGTGTGTGTGTGTGTGTGTGTGTGTGTGTCTGTGTGAGAGTGTGTGTGTGTGTATGTTTGTGTGTCTGCCAGTACAGCATGTGTTCCTGCGTGTGTGATACTGATTGTGTGTGTGTGTGTGTGTGTGTGATACTGATTGTGTGTGTATGTTTGGACGTGTGTGTTTTTGTGTCTGCCAGTTCAGCATATGTGTTCTGACATGTGTTCCTGCGTGTGTGTGCGCATGTGTGTTCTTTAACCTTCAATGGCTCTCCCCTGGTGAAGCTGAGTTCATCTTCAGCTGAAGCTTCATAGTCGTACTTGGCCGTAGCCTCCATAGCGCAGGAGCTCAAAGAAACATACGACAAATTAAAGTATTTATAGTTGTTTTATAGTTAAGTTAATTTACTTTGTTAGTCAATGGCTACATTAAAATATGTCTTTTCTCATATCCCCTCCTTATGTTACCACACTCCAGAGGGGGTCAGAGCACAGGGTCAGCCAGTACAGCGTCCCTAGATCAGTTTGGGGTTAAGTGTCTTGCCCAAGGACACAATGGTAGAGATGGTGGGCACTGCAGTGTCCGGTGCCGGGATTCAACCAGAGACCTCATGGTTTACTGGGAGGTACCTCTTAAACTCTAGGACCATCATTGTATGTGTTTACAAGTTTACACATAATGAAAACAAATGTTTAGAAGTGATCTAATCCATTCGTTAGTTCACTTAAATAGTACATGTTCCACTTCTATTTAGCTATATTTGGATTATAAGTTATTTTAAAGAAGTATGTCTTGAATCTGAAGCCGGTCTAACACTAAACCATTGATGGAAAAAGTATCTCATACCTAGACATCTAAAACACTCAATGGAATTTAACCCACACATCCAGACACATTTTTACTTTAAATAATGTTTTGAAAGCCACACAAATTAAAAACCATTAAATACTCACTGTATTACATTATAAGTGCAATTGGATCCACCATATTGTTACCTGCAGTGCAGTAAGAGTTAAGTCTGTATTGAAAGCTTAGAGATGCACAGGCCAACATAAAACTAATTCAAAATGACAATATGTCGCTGCCTCGATGAATAGATTGAGAAATTGTGTGACTCACCATGTATGTGTGTGTGTATTCTCCCTTTAGAGCTGAGATCGCAGGGTTAACAAACGTGAATATGAAGTGACACTCTCCCACTGACGTCTCTCTCTCTGTCTCTCTCTCTCTTTCTCTGTCTCTCACTCTCTCTCTCTCTCTGTCTGTCTGTCTGTCTCTCGCTCTCTCTCTCTCTGTCTCTCTCTGTGTCTCTCTCTGTCTCGGTCCCTCTCTATGACTCTCTCTCTCTCACACACACACACACACAGGAAGCTCAGTCTGACTGCAGCTGTGACGCCACCACTGACCACCTACACACACTGAAATAGACACAGGTGCAAAGACACACACACACACACACACACACACACACACACACACACACACACACACACACACACACACACACACACACACACATACCACACATATGGGAGAAAATAGCAAATACATTTTTAAGTAAAAGCCATATTTAGGTGACAAGTAACTACATAAATTCAATACTTTTAATTAAATTGATGAGATCCTGAGCGACCTAAGAAATAAATTAATTTATTAAAATATATATATAAAATAAAGACACTATTTATGTATGAAGTAACTAAATGACGAGCAGAAGATGTAAATAGGGTTAGTGCACATAGCAAACTATTCAACCTAGTACACCTTCAGTTTCCTGATCAAACATGGCAGGCAAGGACAGCTACACTTTCATCATAATGATTATATGTTAAAAACTAATACAAACTTTAAGGTGCTCCACATAACTTAGATTCTGTGTTCATTCTAGCACCCCCCTTTGGACAGAAGTGGTAGTGTTTTTACTACACCAGCTGTTGTTACTGGGTGAGCATATACCCATGACAAAGACATTAAGAAAAACTATATACAAATAGCATTCTTTGCACTGATGGTCTCGTTTGCTGGTATATGGTATTTATGATCATCAGAGGAACAATTATACTGTTTCAGAAATATTTAAAAGATCCTCCTAGCACATTTTTAAATGCCAAAATAAAATAGATTTCTATTACATTCGTCCACTACCTAGGCTCATTGGTGTTCACAACAGGGGGTTTAGTTCCTGTAAACCTAGTTTGCCCTGTGGTGATGGTGAGAATGTGGTCAGGTCATTTCTTCAGTAGCTGATGCTACAGTTTGTGGTTAGCTGAACTAGTTTCCCTTGGCAGAGCTCAGAGCGCTGTGTGTGACAAAAACAAAAATAATAAATACATACATAAATTAGTTAATAATAATAACAACAACAACAACAACAACAACAATAATAATAATAATAATAATAATAATAATAAAATAATAATAATAATAATAATAATCACAATTGAAATGTCCTGTGCTTGTTGTTGTAATGTACACCCATCCAAAACAAATACAAACAGACAATCATTTTTACGATACAGTTCGGTAGTAGGTTTATACATTGTGTTACTAATATAATAATAATAATAATAATAATAATAATAATAATAATAATACTAACAACAACAACAACAACAACAACAACAGCAACAACAATAATAATAATAATGATAATAATAATGATAATGATAATGATAATGATAATAATAATAATAATAACCACTATTGAAATGTCCTGTGTTCATTTTGCTGATTGTTGTAATGTACACCCATCCAAAACAAATACAAAGGGACAATCATTTTTATTTTTTTCATTGTTGGAAATCAATCTATTTATTTAATTTGTTCATGCTTCCACCAAAATGATTTCACAAACATTACACGTATTCCAAACGAAGGCATAATAAACAGTAATATATTTATACAATCCCTGCATGGTGTCCAGCCCACATTAAAGGTGCACTGTGTAACTTTGTTTGTGTCAGAGAAGTGAACATATTGTAAGGTTTATTCTCATAACTGAAAAAACAAACTTTCCTCACAGGGAAAATGTGATCCCTGGAATAGTGTTTGAAGTTAGAAAGCTTCCTGAAAAGTTACTGTTTCACTATTGTTGTTGTTAACAGCAGCAGGGCCCACAGTTTGGTTTACTTCAAAAGCTGAGCACCTTTTTCAAAGTTGTAATGTTTGGAAAGACCTATCGTAGTATGATAGTTCTTATATTTTGTCATGATACACATTTATCAAATTCTTTTATTTCATAGCTTACTCCTACCACTAGGGGGTGCCATTGTGCTCAATTCGGTTCAGGAAGTAAAGGATATAAACAAGCAGGTTCAGAATACAGGTTAGTGGTTTATTGAGGTGCTTTATGCAGTTTCAGAGGAGGGGGATTTGTTCACATATGTAGAGCCTTCAGTTAGTTTTGTTAAAACGTATTTTATCTACATGTTGTTCTTAGTATTGAATAATGTCATCATACATTCCTAATAAAAGGAATTTGAGGAACCTGGAATGTAAGACTAGAATGTTTGTATACAAAACGGTGGGCCCTGCTGCTGTAAACATGTGGTAGTTAAAGGTACGGACAGGTAGCAGACCGTGAGGAGATAGTCACCGATTTTGACCAAAAAGTGATTTTGACAACAAGCGTTCTCCAGAATCACTTCTGATGTGTTTTTCTTTTTAATGCTAAGGTTAGGGTTAAATGGGTTTTAAAAACAAGCACTGCATTCTTCGGGACGTTACACCCTGTCACAATCACATAACTGTCTTTATTACCACCACACCAGGATGTTGAGTTCGTCACATATGATTCTAGGATCATGGCTTCTTATGGGTTAAAGGAGTATATTGACACTTCACTAAATACGTTTTCTATGGAGCCCCTTTTGTTAATTCTATTTTACAAATGATACATTGTTTGTTTTACCTTGGAACAGTTCAGTTTTTGCCAAGCTTTGTTCACAATTAAAGGAATGTATTGAGTCACTCACCCTGTGATCACTTTATTTGAAGAGAGGGGAGTGTGTTAAGCCTCCTGACAGCTTGGTGGATGAAGAGTTGAGTTGCTACACAGTCTCACTGAGTTGGATGTAGCTGTTACCCAGTCTGGTGGAGCCGGCCCACAGGCTGGGGTACCGTCTCCCCGATGGCAGGAGGCTGAAGAGGCTGTTAGTCAGATTTCAGATTTCTTTCTTTAGAAGGGACTGCGCACATTAATACACATGAGGACCAAAGTTCAACATGTAAAGGTGCCAGATTTAGCCATGCAGTGCTAATGCTAATGTTCACCTGTAGTCCCTGTAGGTAGATAGCTTATAAGAAACATTAAGAAAAATACAACAACACAAAAACAAAATGACACAAGCACAGATAAGTAAAATGATACAATCATTTTTCCAACACATAACAGGTTGGTGACGTGTGAAACGTATGAAACAAGTAGCATACAGACAGATAAAAGTGCATGAACATATGGCACGATTAATACAAATAAGCATTTAAAGAAAGACAAAAAGCACAGACAAGGAGCTTACAAGTGGCATGAATGCAGACAAAAACACATAAGCACAAACAAGTGCATACAAACAAGGAGCATACTAACAAGGAGCATTAACTCAGACACAAACACAACTAGTAAACACAAAGACAAACACACTATCCCAGATTATTATGGATGCATATTTGATTGGTCAGTAACCAGTTTTTTTTATAGATTTGGAGAAGGATTTGATTGATATAATGTTCCTTAGTTCTGTGGGTATGGTATTCCAAGTATGTGCTGCTCGATAGGAAAAGGCTGACTGCCCAAAATTACTTTTTCTATATGGTATTTTACAATCCCCTCTTGTGGATGCTCTGGTGGAAGAGTTTATATTTAGTTTAACAAATTCCTTTAGCGGACGGGGAGTCATACCATGAAATATTTTATATACAAGAATGTCTGCAAACTTAATCATGTTTTCCCAGTTTAACTAATTATATTTTATCAAGATTTGACAATGTGTGTGTGTGTGTGTGTGTGTGTGTGTGTGTGTGTGTGTGTGTGTGTGTGTGTGTGTGTGTGTGTGTGTGTGTGTGTGTGTGTGTGTGTGTGTGTGTGTGTGTGTGTGTGGAATGAGACAACGTAATAAATTGTAGGGTTGTTGCCGGAAGGGAACCGGACGTGGCTCTATAACCACTTGTTGAAAGGGCTACAGCGCCACCTATAGTGGAGACAGCCATGCATCGGACATTTATCAAATATTTGAAAGAACATGTATACTCAGACAAGTGACACGGTCCGTTCGAGTTCGGTGAATGTGATAATCCAATCCAGTTGTCCCATGGAAACACACTGACTGAACGCTTGTGTCGGCTACCTACGCAAACCCCTCCCCTTCCTGTTGCTGGCGTTCCCGTATTGAGCTCCCCCTCAAACTAGGAAACAATTCGCTCACAGTCAACCTGTCTGTGCAGCGTCTGTGCTGCGCTCTCCCTCTCACATACACACAGGGTGTGAGAAGTCACATTACTGTAGACGGAAATAAAGCGTGGCGATACTTCGGTATAATAATAGCGGCGGCGGGCGGCGGGCGGCGGTCCGAGACGCAGCCTAGCTTAGCCTAGCCCAGCTGTCCCACTACATTATACAACTTTCCCCGGGCAGAAATACCCTCATAAACTCTGGAAAATGAAGCGTGGGGGTTTGGATTGAGCAGCGGCCCTTATAACCAGCTAGATTAAGATCCGCCATTCCTTTTCTTTGGTGATTTACAGGACAACTGGCCGCCGATGATAATGTTACCAGAGTTACCAGTGTTATACTGCGTGACTAGTTAATTCCCGTTAAGTTATCCCGTGAGCTCCTCGGGGGCTAAAGTGTATGGTGTTGACATGCTGGTGAGAAAGCATCACACTATATTTATTCCTTTTGTCTTAAATATTTTTTTTGTGGCGTTTGCGGGTTAGATTTAGCCATTTCTCTGACAGCCTCTGGACGTGAAGACGTTCCATAACAATAAGTTCCCCCCCCCCGGCACTATTTTGCACTGATACTGCTGCTGCTTCCCGGGCTCAGCCCCGCCCTAGATGATTGTGATTGGTTTAAAGAAATAAAAACAGGCCAGCCCAGTTTCCCCCCGAATAGACAGCTCTAAACAGCGTGCTTCCAGACCATACTACTTGCTGTAGTTTGGACTGGCTTTGCGAAACTAACTGAACCCTAATCTGCTCCTGATAGTTAGCTTGCACCCTGCGTGGTAGCTGCTGCTGCTATCGGTGTATGAATGTGTGTGTGATTGGGTGAATGTGTACGAAACAACGTAAAGCACTTTTGAGTCTGTGAAAAACCAGGGAAAAGCGCTTTATAAGTGGAGTCAATTTTGTTTTAGGCACTGTACCTTTAACTGTCTAAACAACAAGTAATTATTGAACACCACAGAGTAAAACGTCAATCACTTTCAAGTCAAACCTGTTACAGAGGTGTATCATTCCTCAGTCTACGAGAATAGGAGTGAGTCAGAAAGGGTGTGTGTGTGTGTGTGTGTGTGTGTGTGTGTGTGTGTGTGTGTGTGTGTGATCGCAGTGAGACTGAAATACAGCAGCTAACTTCACACAATGTCGAAGGTAAGGAAACCTATTCTTAAATAATGTTCCACTGTTCTGTTTTGTTTCTAACCAGTTGAAGTAGTTGTGTATTGAAGTGTTAAGCTGTATTGCTTTTTAAAGGTGCACTGTGTAGTTTCAGAGGAGGGGGGTTTGTTTACATTCACAGAGCCTGCAGTTAGTTTACTAAATATATTTTTACTACATGTAATTCTTACTATTGAATAATTCTATCATGATTAATATAAACTAAATTATTGTGAGGAACCTGGAACCAAACGTAAGACTAGAATATGTTTATAAACCAAACTTTGAGCCCTGCTGCTGTAAACAACAACAGTGAAACAGTAACTTTTCAGGAAGCTTTCTTAACTTCAAACAGTGTTCCAGAGATCACATTTTCCTGTGAGGAAAGTTTGTTTATTCAGTTAGGAGAATATAACTTAGAAAATGTTCACTTCTCAGACAAACCAGAAGTTACTTGGAGCACCTGTAACCAAATGCTGAACAAATTAATTTGAGTGAATTTTGTTAGACTGTATTCTAGGATTCCCCCCAGATAGACAGACAGAGTTAGGACTAAACAAGGAGAAGCAGCTTTCAGTTTTTATGCTCCAAATATCTGGAAGAAACTCCCAGAAAACTTGAGTTTGTCTGCTGCAACTCTCAGCTCCTTTAAATCAAATCTGAAGACTTTTCTATTTCCCTTAAACATTTAATTTATTTATTTAAATGTTTTATTTCTATTCATATGTTTTATTCACTTTTCTAATGTGTATACTATACTTGATGTATTTTAATCTTGATGTATTTCATGCCCCTGCAAAGCACTCTACATGGCCTTGTGTCTGAATTGTGCTATAGAAATAAACTTGCCTTGCACAACATTGTCATTTCCATTGTCAAGAAAAAATTCCAACCTCCTCCGCTGTACGAAAATGAACCAGTCGACGAAAAAGATGAAATCCTGGTAACTATTTTAAACCAATAAGATATTTAGCTAAAACAATGTTTAAGATGATACAGCTATCAATTGTATTTATTAAACAATAAATACAATTGTAGCTTGATTGACCTACCCTGTAAAGCGTCTTTGAGTGCCTAGGCAATAAAGCGCTATATAAAACCTATCAATTATTATTATTATTATTATTATTATTATTATTATTATTATTATTATTATTATTATTATTATTATTATTATTATTATTATTATTATTATTATTATTATTACAGCATCCCACTGGTTTGGCAGATTGGCAGGAAGGGTTGGCAAGTAAGTAAGAAAAAACAGTTTGAAAAGAGATGTTTATGTGTGTTAGGGTTAATTATTTAAAATATGTCTCAATTGTATCCAATTAAAGGTGCTACGAGGAACTTTGAATTATTTCTGAACAAGTGAATTACATGTAACAGCAAACAAGACCATCAGTGAAAAGAATGCTATTTTTATATAGTTTTTCTTCATGCCTTTGTCATGGGTATTACGCTCACCCAGGAACAACAGCTGGTGTAGTAAAAACACTAACGCTTTTGTCCAAATGGGCCGCAATAATTAACACAAACTTAAAGTTCTTCAGACCACCTTTAATGTTCTTAAATGTGCCATGGAAACACATTTGACTTTGACTTTAAGTTTTAAAGTTTGTATTGTCTTGACTTACAGCCTGGGATTTTCTGTGCATGGACCTCAAACTCAGGGGAGACAAAGAAACACAGTAAGTAGATAATTATATATTTAATAGTACATGTGATTGCCATATAGCCCTGTAGGGATTTGGTAGGAGAATAGTTAGAATTTTTATTTTTATTGTGTTTTTTAATAAATGTCACAATAATAAAAAAAAAAAAAAAAAAAAATAATAATAAAAAAAAAAAAAAATTGAGGTGCAAAATTCATGTGATCACCAAAGCCAGCAGTAGTCCTCTTGTCTATTTATATAGATGTTCTAATAAGTCAGCGATTCCGGAGAATGCTTGATGTGAAAAATAATATATTTTATTTCAATGCAAATACTATATACAACTTGTTTGGCATCCTGAACTGTGCTTGGCAAGTTGTGTAACACTCTTTAAAATGTAAAATAATATTCCTACATTGCAGGATAATCAAAGTTGAAGCTGAACAGCTGTATAAAGCTGTGCAGGTTTACAACAGTCTGGTGTGTGGACACGTGGGAACCTTGAAGGAACACACACACGAGCTGCTCTCCAACGCTGACAGCTTAGACAAGGTAAAACCATATGCTGTCAATCACAATTTAATGGTGCTACGAGGAACTTTTAAATATTTCTGGAACAGTCTCATTTTTCCTCTGATGATCATACATTGCGGTTTGGATTTTACACTCTGCTTAAAGGTGCTCCGGGGAACTTTCCGTGTGTGTTCATTCTTGCGCCCCCTTTGAGCAAAAGCAGTGGTGTTTTTGCTACGCCAGCTGTTGTTACTGGGTGAGCGTATACCCATGACAAAAGGCATTAAGAAAAACTATATAAAAATAGCATTCTTTGCACTGATGGTCTCGTTTGCTGTTACATGACATTTATGATCATCAGAGGAAAGATGAGACTGTTTCAGAAATATTTAAACGTTCCTCATAGCACCTTTTAATGGTTTTTTGACTATATGAATTAATTTCTCTTTCATACCAGGTTTCAAAGGGCACAAAGATCGCAGGTATAACAGGCAGAGCTAGACAGACAGACAGACAGACAGACAGACAGACAGACAGACAGACAGACAGACAGACAGACAGACAGACAGATATCAATTTAACAATATATCAATGCAATTCTCTTCCATACCAGGTTTCAAAGGGCACAAAGATCGCAGGTATAACGGGCGGCGCGACCACAGCAACGGGCGCCGCAGCAGCGGTTGCCGGGGTGATTCTGGCTCCCTTCACCTTCGGAGCGTCACTCGCCCTCACCGCGGTAGGGGTCGGCGTGGCAACAGCCGGCGGCGTAACCGGGGCTTCAGCGGCCATCGCAAACAAGGTGAATTTGTCATCCATCTTTTGTGTTTTTATTGATGATTATTCGATGAGGCAAGGAATGAATGTAGTGTTTATTTGTATGTACAGTACACTTCATGTAAAATGTTGTGTTGCTCTCTGATACTGTATTGTATGTACAAGGGCTTCAAACGAGGTGAATTTACATTTTATTTAATTTTGTTTTTATTTTTTTCAATGAATTCATTCCATCGCAAACAAGGTGATTTGTCATCCATCTTTTATTTAATTTGTATATTTATTTATGAATGTTTGATTAGGAAAAGGAATGCATTTAGTGTTTATTGGTATGTACACGTCATGTAAAATGTTGTGTTGCTCACTGGAACTGTATCGTATGTACCGGGGCTTCAGCAGCCATCGCAAACAAGGTGAATTGAATTTTAATTAAACATTTTTATTTTTTTTGAAAAGGAATTCATTTACGATATTGTTGGCATATAAATGACAATACAGGTGATTGGAAATTACACACATTGATTTACCGATTTAAAGGTGCTGCAAGGAACTTTAAAATTTTTCTGAATGTCAAATTTTTCTTCTGATGATCATAAATTACATGTAACAGCAAACCATCTGAGACCTTCAATGCAAAGAACGCTATTTTTACATAGTTTTTCTTTATGCCTTTGTCATGGGTATACGCTCGCCCAGGTACAACAGCTGGCGTAGTAAAAAACACCGCCGCTTTTGTCCAAAGGGGAAACACAAACTGAAAGTTCCTCAGAGCACATTTAAAGGTGTAATGTTTGGATAGGCCTTGTGTAATATGATGGGTCATATGTTGTTGTGATTCTAATTTCTCAAATGATTTATTTGATAGCTTACTCTACCCACTAGGGGGCACCATTGTTCTTATTTTGGTGCATTTGGTTCATGAAGTAGAGGATGTACAGTAAACAAGCAGGTTCAGAATACAGACTATTTATTGGTTTATAGTTAAAGGTGCAGTCAGTGATTCTGGAGAATGCTTGTTGTCAAAATTATGTTTTGTAAAAAATCAGTGAATATCTCCTCATGATCTGCTACCTGTTTGTAGTGTGTGTGCACTGCAAAACATAATCCAGTGTTAATACACAGCCTAGGCTCTGTGAACGGGCATGTTGCAGGTGCATCTTTGTTTACATACCCGTTTACAGAGCCTAGGCTGTTTATTAACAACGGATTTATATTTTCAACACACAAAGTACAGACAGTCATGTCATGAGGAGATATTGACTGATTTTGACTAAAAGTGATTTTGACAACAAGCGTTCTCCAGAATCACTGACTCCACCTTTTTATTAAAGATACCCTATGCAGTTTCAGAGGAGGGGGATTTGTTTACATTTGCAGACCCTGCAGTTAGTTTCATAAAACATATTTTATACACGTTATTCTTGGTATTGAATAATTGTATCATCATTACTCAAATTAAAAATAATTTTTAAAACCTGGAACCATACTTAAGACTAGAACATGTTAGAACTAGAAACTGTTGCTGTAAACGACCTGTGGTAGTTGAAGGTGCACTATGTAGCGCACACACAGTACAGACAGGTAGCGAATCATGAGGAGATATTCAGTGATTTTGACCAAAAAGTGATTTTGACAACAAGCGTTCTCCAGAATCACTGACTCCACCTTTTTTTTTAAAGCTGTTGTAACAAATGTATCCAACATGGTTTTTTTCTAGGTCAACGTCACTCAGGACAAAAAGAAAATTGAAAAAACCCTCCAGGAATACAAGTACACCATGGCCATTATCCAGGATTGCCTGAAATTCGTCAACGAGGGAATAGAGAGGCTACAGAGGCACAACTTGTCCGTTTTGAATGAGGCAAAGATGGATTCGGAGAGAGTAGCCAGTGCAATAAAACTAGCGTCTTCCAGTGGAGCTAGCATCAGGGCCGTACAGGTTAACAGCAATGCAGCTGAGGTGATGGAAAGTTTTACTCTTGACATGGGAATCTACTTCACCCAGAAAAAGTCTGGTCCCAAGCTGAAGAAGGGCCTCGCGTCTAAGTTTGCAAAGAAGATACGAAATCTAGCAACAGAGCTCAATAAGGGTTTGGATGAGCTAATGCAAATCAAAGACTTGTTCAGTGAGCATTGTTTAGTAGAACAGGGACACCACGCAAGCCAAGTTTACGTGGGGGAACAACAGGAGAAGGGGGCATGGGGTACAACCTCTTACCCAGAAAAATGATTAAAAAAATTATACATGTTGACATATTTTTAAAGCTATAGTGCGTAACTTTGTAAAAAATAATGTAGGGATTCATTCAAGCCATACCCAAAGGTGTTGACACACAACTTTGATTAAGTCTATCAGCTCCAGGCATGGGGTACAACTTCTTACTCAGAAAAAAGATTACATTTTTTTTTATAAATATAATGATTCAATTCGACATATATTTAAAGCTATAGTGCGTAACCTCTTTTAAATGGATGTTGGTTAAATTGACGCCATCCCCAAATGGGTTAAGAACAGGAAAAGGGAGCATGGGGAACAACTTCTTACCCAGAAAAATTATATATATATATATATATATATATATATATATATATATATATATATATATATATATATATATATATATATATATATATATATATATATATATATATATATATATATATATATATATATATATATATATATATATACAGTATATATATAGAATGAATTTGCACTTGATGTGCATACACAAGTGTATGGACTATTATTTGTATTTAGTGTGTCTGCATAGTATTGCACCAAAACAGTAGTAGTAAGTTTTCTTTATTTGTGTTTTGTACTGTCTGTACAATTGTACCTGCACATAGCAAACAAAACTGCACAACTGTAAGGTCAGTGTCTGTTGTATTTTTGTATTCAATAAAGCAAAATACCTCCAAACATTTCGCCTACGTGATAAGGGCATATAGTTGTTTATACACCCAGTCCATTTTACCTGCTAAAAAAAAACGTTTTATTTCACTGAAATCACTTTTAATCCCCCGTAGCAGGATTGGAAATTATATTAATTTAAAAAGGAATCTAGTTGTAGTCTTGAAATATGAGACCCCCTGTCTTTTCAAAATCTCAGTCTGTGACTGAAAACTAATGACCAATTGCCGTCAGGTGTGAGTTGATTGTCTTTAGATTTAAGAGGGTTTCAGTCTTCAGTCTTTTCAAAGTCCTTTAGTGTAAGCCCAGCTTTAGACCTGTGGGTCCGCAGTCAGACTTAAATACAGCAGGGACTTTCACACAATGCCGACGGTAAGGAAAACAATTATTAAATTATGTTCTAGCGTTCTGTTTTGATTCTAACCAGTTGAAGTAGTTGTGTATTGAAGTGTTAAGCTGTATTGCTATTTGCTGCTGTAAACAACAACAACAACAGTGAAACAGTAACTTTTCAGGAAGCTTTCTAACTTCAAACAGTGTTCCAGGGATCACATTTTCCCTGTGAGGAAAGTTTGTTTATTCAGTTAGGAGAATATAACTTAGAAAATGTTCACTTCTCAGACAAACCAGAAGTTACTTGGAGCACCTGTAACCAAATGCTGAACAAATTAATTTGAGTGAATTTTGTTAGACTGTATTCTAGGATTCCCCCCAGATAGACAGACAGAGTTAGGACTAAACAAGGAGAAGCAGCTTTCAGTTTTTATGCTCCAAATATCTGGAAGAAACTCCCAGAAAACTTGAGTTTGTCTGCTGCAACTCTCAGCTCCTTTAAATCAAATCTGAAGACTTTTCTATTTCCCTTAAACATTTAATTTATTTATTTAAATGTTTTATTTCTATTCATATTTTGTATTCACTTTTCTAATGTGTATACTATACTTGATGCATTTTAATCTTGATGTATTTCATGCCCCTGCAAAGCACTCTACATGGCCTTGTGTCTGAATTGTGCTATAGAAATAAACTTGCCTTGCCTTAAGTCACAACATTGTCATTTCCATTGTCAAGAAAAAATTCCAACCTCCTGTGGTGTACAAAAATGAACCAGTCGACGAAAAAGATGAAATCCTGCTAACTATTTTAAACCAATACGATATTTAGCTCAAACAATGCACAAGCTAATGCAACTATGAATTGTATTAATTAAACAAATATACAATTGTTTTAGCTTGATTGAGCTACCCTCTCATTACAGCATCCCACTGGTTTGGCAGATTGGCAGGAAGGGTTGGCACGTGAGTTAAACAAAACAGTTTGAAAAGAGATATGTTAATGTGTGCTAGTGTTAATTATTTAAAATATGCCTCAGTTGTATCCAATTAAAGGTGCTATGAGGAACTTTTAATTATTTCTGAAAAAGTCAAATTTTTCCTCTGATGATCATGAATTGCATGTAACAGCAAACGAGACCATCAGTGCGACGAATGCTATTTTTATATAGTTTTTTTCTTAATGCCTTTGTCATGGGTCCCTAGGTCCAGGAACAACAGCTGGCATAGTAAAAACACTACTGCTTTTTTCAAATGGGGGCACAAGAATGAACACAAACTGAAGTTCCTCAGAGCACCTTTTAAAGTTTGTATTGTATTGACTTACAGCCTGGTATTTTCTCTGCATGGACCTCAAACTCAGGGGGTACAACGAAACACAGTAAGTAGATAATTATATCTTTAATATTACATGTGTGTCGGGGCGTTCCAGTGGTGTAGTGGATAGAGCGCGTACAATATCGGCTCCGGCCTTCGTTGCAGTGGTCGCGGGTTCAAATCCGACCCGTGGACCTTTACTGCAGGTCATCTCCCCTCTCTCCTCTCTCTGTCTCCCCATTTCAACTCTGTACTGTCTACTAAAGCTTGAAAATGCCAAAAAATTATATTAAAAAAAATATGTATACTACATGTGAATGCCATTTAGTCCTGTATTGATTTAGTAGGAGAATATTTTTTTAATGTGCTTTTTAATACATTTCCCGATAATAAAAAATACATTTAAAATAATATTCCTACATTGCAGGATAATCAAAGTTGAAGCTGAACAGCTGTATAAAGCTGTGCAGGTTTACAACAGTCTGGTGTGTGAACACGTGGGAACCTTAAAGGAACACACACGCGAGCTGCTCTCAAAAGCTGACAACTTAGACAAGGTAAAACCATGCTGTCATCACAATTTCAAGGAACTTTTTGATATTTCTGAAACAGTCTCATTTTTACTGTGATGATCATACATTGCGGTTTGGATTTTACATGCGGTAGTGTTTTTACTACTACTATCTTTAAAAATGGTTTGTTGACTAAATATATTGATACAATCATGTTTTCATACCAGGTTTCAAAGTGCACAAAGATAGCAGGTATAACGGCAGAGCTAGACAGACAGACAGACAGACAGACAGACAGACAGACAGACAGACAGACAGACAGACAGGCAGACAGACAAATATCAATTTAACAATATATCAACGCAATTCTCTTTAACACCAGGTTTCAAGGGGCACAAAGATCGCAGGTATAACAGGCGGCGCGACCACAGCAACGGGCACCGTAGCAGCGGTTGCCGGGGTGATTCTGGCTCCCTTCACCTGCGGAGCGTCACTCGCCCTCACCGCGGTCGGGGTCGGCGTGGCAACAGCCGGCGGCGTAACCGGGGCTTCAGCGGCCATCGCAAACAAGGTGAACTTTCATCCATCTTTTATTTATATTGTGTTTTTTATTGATGATTATTTGATGAGGCAATACATTAATTTAGCATTTATTTGTTTGTATTTGTACACTTTTAAAATGTTGTTTTGATTGCTGACATCGCTTTTTTTATGAATTAATTTACAATATATTTGGCGTAGCAATGACAAAAGTGGTGTTTGGAAATTACACAAATTGATTTACTGATTAAAAGGTGCTACGAGGACTGAGTCTCATTTTTCCTCTGAACAGCAAATGAGACCATCAGTGCAAAGAATGCAATTTGTATATATTTTGCCTTTGTCATGGTGGGTATACACTCACCCAGGAACAACAGCTGACGTAGTAAGAACACTACCGCTTTTGTCCAAAGGGGGCGCTAGAATGATCACAAACTGAAATTTCCTCAGAGCACCTTTAAAGGTGCAATGTTTGGATAGACCTTGTGTAATATGATAGGTCATAGTTTGTTGTGATTCTAATTTCTCAAATGATTGTATTTGATAGCTTACTCTTCCCACTAGGGGGCACCATTGTTCTGATTTTGGTGCATTCGGTTCAGGAAGTAGAGGATGTACAGTAAACAAGCAGGTTCAGAATACAGACTATTTATTGGTTTATAGTTAAAGGTGCAGTCAGTGATTCTGGAGAACGCTTGTTGTCACAATTACGTTTTGTAAAAAATCAGTGAATATCTCCTCATGATCTGCTACCTGTTTGTAGTGTGTGTGCACTGCAAAACATAGTCCAGTGTTAATACACAGCCTAGGCTCTGTGAACGGGCATGTTGCACGTGCATCTTTGTTTACATACCCGTTTACAGAGCCTAGGCTGTTTATTAACAGCGGATTTATATTTTCAACACACAAAGTACAGACAGTCATGTCATGAGGAGATATTGACTGATTGACTACAAGCGTTCTCCAGAATCACTGACTCCACCTTTTAAAGATGCCCAATGCAGTTTCAGAGGAGGGGGATTTGTTTACATTTGCAGACCCTGCAGTTAGTTTCTTTCTTGGTATTGAATAATTGTATCATCATTACTCAAATTAAAAATAATTTGAGAAACCTGGAACCAAACGTAAGACTAGAACATGTTTGTAAACCAAACTGTTGCTGTAAACGACCTGTGGTAGTTGAAGGTGCACTATGTAACGCACACACAGTACAGACAGGTAGCGAATCATGAGATATTCAGTGATTTTGACAACAAGCGTTCTCCAGAATCATTGACTCCACCTTTTTTTTTTTTAAAGCTGTTGTAACAAATGTATCCAACATGGTTTTTTTCTAGGTCAACGTCACTCAGGACAGAAAGAAAATTGAAAAAACCCTCCAGGAATACAAGTACACCATGGCCATTATCCAGGATTCCCTGAAATTCGTCAACGAGGGAATGGAGAGGCTACAGAGGCACGATTTGTCCGTTTTGAATGAGGCAAAGATGGATTCGGAGAGAGTAGCCAGTGCAATAAAACTAGCGTCTTCCAGTGGAGCTATCATCAGGGCTACCCTGAAAAAGTCTGGTCCCAAGCTGAAGAAGGGCCTCGGGTCTAAGTTTGCAAAGAAGATACGAAATCTAGCAAAGGAGCTCGATAGGGGTTTGGATGAGCTAATGCAGATGAAGGACTTGTTCAGTGAGCATTGTTTACTAGAACAGGGACACCACACAAGCCAATATTACGTGGGGGAACAACAGGAGAAGGGGGCATGGGGTACAACCTCTTACCCAGAAAAAAGATTTTAAAAATATACATGTTGACATATTTTTAAAGCTATAGTGCGTACATGTGTAAAAATGAATGTTGGTTTCATTCGAGCCATACCCAAAGGTGTTGACACACAAAGTTGATTTAAGTCGATCAGCTCCACAAAATTTGCAAGCTAAGATTATGTAGGAGAAGGAAGAATGGGGTACTTAAAACAATTAGAGACAATTTTTTTTCTTTTTACATATTTTAAAGCTATAGTGCGTAACTTAAACAAAATAATGATGGTTACATTCAAGCCATTGCCAAAAGTGGATATTTTTTTTCCCCATAAAGGAAATTTATGGGGGATATAACACAGACCAAGTGGACCACATGGAACACATTTCTGATATGTTTTTCTTTTTTTTAAATGCTAGGGTTAAATGGGTTTAAACTCACCTTTTTTTAAAACAAGCACTACATTTTTCGGGACGTTACACCCTGTCACAATCACATAACTGTCTTTATTACCACCACACCAGGATGTTGAGTTTGTCACATGATTCTAGGACCATGGCTTCTTATGGGTTAAAGGAGTATATTGACACTTCACTAAATACGTTCTATGGAGCCCCTTTTGTTAATTCTATTACATTTTTTATTTTATTGTTTTACCTTGGAACAGTTTGAGTTTTTGCCATGCATACTTTGTTCATAATAAAATGTGTTTTTTAAGTCACTTGCCTTGTGATCACTTTATTTTAAAGACACAGTGTGAAGAATCTATTGGCTTTTTTCTGAACAGACTTGGTCGAAATGGAATACAATACTCTTAAGTGGGGGCGCCCTTAGCTCGGTTGGTAGGGCGTCCCCCCCCTCCCCCATGGGCCTCGGCCAGCAGCGGACCCGGGCTCGATTCCAGCCCGCGGTCGTTCTCTGCATGTCACTCCCATCTCTGCCCCAGTATTTTTTAATTAGTGCAGGCCTACATATTTCTTCAAAATAGAAGTTCTGTAATGTATTCCCTTATAGAATAAATATTTTATATCTACATAGGAGTGGGCATTGATGTGCAGGCTGAGTATGAATGATTATATTAAGAGTTATTGGTTCAGAGTTCTTGGGGGCAATGGGAGGGGGGTTCACAGTTTAGTGTTCGTGGGAGCAGAGGAGAGGGAAGGAAGAGAGGGGAGAGAGTATTAAAAATAAAAATACAGGGCGTCCCCATGGGCCTCGGCCAGCAGCGGACCCGGTTTCGATTCCAGCCCGAGGTCGTTCTCTGCATGTCACTCCCCTCTCTGCCCCATTTCACCTCTATCTCTACACTATCAATAAAAAGCATGAAAATGCCAAAAACAATATAGGGGAGAACAGGGGAATCTGAGGCATCGGGTAATGTGAGCCACCCCCTGTATCTAGGCAATGGAAAACATTTGTGGTCATGTAAGATATATGTTTTCAAGCCCCTCTCATTTCCCCGTGGCCCTGAAAGAGAGGACCTCATGGTGCTGTTAAACATGTTTTTTCACCAAAGTAGGTATTTGCAGGTAAGGTAAATTGTGCTTGCTGCAACTTAATCAACTGTTGTGCCAAAGCAAACGTATATTTTGGAAAAACTCTTTCAAAGTGCTCCATTACCATCCTTAAAAAGTGGATACTAGCTAAATATTAGCCTGAAATGCTAGAAAGGTGGCTTGGCTTTCCCAGCTCCACAGGTGATATTTGCTGGCCGTTTGCTTAAACTTTGCCTTTAGCTTTGGTCCCTTGTCTATAATTGCCGTCCCTTGCGCTCTCCTTACTCGGGGTGGTGTTTGTGTAGGGTGGTCGTTATAGTAATAATAAGTAGTATTTATAAAACTGCGTTTGCCTCAAGTCGTAATATGCTCCTCCGCAGGTAAACAATGAAGAAACAGTAAAGAAAAAGGCACCCAGGTGTCGGGATAGAGTCGGGTTGATGGGGAGAAACAGGTGTACATTGCTTGCCCTGATCGCGGGAATGAGAGGGAATCACTTCAGGCGCATATGCTTCCACAGGAAAAATTTCTGAGGTTGTGGCACAAGTATCTAGAAAATAATGCTAATGTCATTTCTATCCTAGCTGATTAATTCAATGGAAATTATGTTTAGATACTGTTATAGAACAGTTTTCTAAACATTACGTTGAAAATTTTATGAAATATAAATCTAAAATAATGTGATGTTTGAGTTGGAGAATAGCTAGGCGCTTTAAAATCCTTTTATTAAATAGGATTGGCAAAATCACCTCACTTCCCCTATTAAAAGTAAATTGTTCTTAGATCTAAATTAAGCAAGAGGTGTAAAAGTTCAGAAGGATTTAGTAATTTTTTATTCGAAAACTTTATCGTGGATGAAATACAAAATAAAATAAACTGGATGATATAGTAAAATTTCCTGAAAGTGGAACAGACTATACATTAGCTAACAGGGTGTTAAAGGTGGTCTGGACACTCTCCATTGAAGCTTTATCAAAAAGTCGAGAAGTCCCGACTCGGTTGTATCTAATATGGGCGCGCCAGAGCCCTTTGTATGGTGCTATGGGGCGGACGTAACCGGATGACGACAGTGACGTGCATGCGACGTCGAAGCCGTGATAGTAAACAACAAAGATGGCTGCGGATATGTTGTGTGAGTTTGAGACTGCTTTGGCCGCGAACCTTTACGATTTGGAAGACGGCACTCAAATCTTTCATTAGCAAGTAAGTGGAATGTTCTGTTTTGCCGACCGACCACGGCAAACGTTTAATTTAACAGTTTAACAGTTGTTCGCTAAACGAACGGAGCTTATGCGTCACCTTGTGCATCGCTCTGATTGGTTGTAGTGCTATCCAACTGCGTGCAGTGGCATTTGAAATGCACGAGTAGGAGCCGCCCCTTGAGTTGGAAATTACTATTGATCGTGGCCAGACCCTCTATCGTTCAAGATATCAGGGTCTGGATTTCCAGGCTAAAGAAAGGTAGTTTTTTCTCAAATTGTGGTGGTGGGGGAAAGTGAGCCAAATGCTGTGGGGGAAAGTGAGCCACTGTCTCACTGTCCCCCACCATGAGGCACAAGTTAAGTTTAGTCTTAAACATATTTTAATGTAATATTACATGACATATGTTTTATTTTAATGTCATACACATTGTAGAAAAGCCATTATGCCAAGGAAATACACCACAAAGACGACCTAGGGCAACCACACGGAGAGAGTCCCAGGCTGTTCTCACTGGTTCTGATTTTCCTATGCTTTGACCCCCAGACACAAGCTGGCTCTATGGGTCCTGTGTTCTGACCCCCAGACTGTGTTCTAATCTAACTGGTTCTATCTTTCATTTGAATCTTATTAAAACCTTTTGAATTATAATGTGTTGTATTTGATTTTGTTCAGAGTTACTTTCAAGTGTTTAGAAAATGTGCTTTGCTTAATTGACCAAACCCCATCATTATTTTACTAGTCTGACATTAGTTCTGGAATGTGTGGCTGGCTTTCAGGATTCTAACTGTTACAATATGTGTTGTTATGGTAGTTTCAGAGTGGAAAAAGTAAGTGGTTCACTTTACCCCCTTGATTTTTCTGGTCTGTCTCAGTTTACCCCACAGCTGGGGTAAAGTGAGCCACATGACAACTTTTTTTAAAACAATCATATTTTCACTGCCCTTTGTCTTGAAAAAATGCTGCTAATGCCAAAATCAAGGGACATTTAGAATAGATACAAATGTGCGATTAATTGCGATTAACCGTGATGTAACTACTATGACTTTAATGTGATTAATCCCAATTAAATATTTGGATCGTTTGACAGCACTAATACTAAACAAATATTTTAATGACAAAATAATTGATTTTTCTAACCCAGCCACTCAAAAGTATTCCATAGTATCAAACAGGTCAGGCAGGACACAGTTATTTTTTTTATCGGATTTTAGAGCTTGTTCAATTTATATTAATATTTTTAATTGGAAATCAATCAATGTGACATCCATAACAAGATCATACATGACAATATTCTAATTTATCTGCAGTTCTAAAACTATCCTGGCTCTGGCTTCATTGATCGTGGGTTTCTTTGCTTTTGGGAGCTTGAGAGGTTCTGTAAAGAGGAATGGGCAAAACTGGCCAAAGCTAGATGAGCCAAGCTTGTTGCTTAATATTTCAAAAGACTTGAGGCTGTAATAGCTGCCAAAGGGCCACAACAAAGTATTGAGCAAAGGCGAATAGTGAATAGGGGAGAACGGGGTAATTTGTCACACGGGTTGGTTGTCACAATCGTTATATCTCGGAACCAGAAGGTGCTGTCTGTGAAAGTTTGGTATGTAAATATCCAGAATTGGGATCAGAGGTCACCTACATAGTCTTCCTTGGAGTTAGATCGCTGAATTTGAGGTGAGACGACTGTTTGTGTTTTTCATGTCAAATTCAAAATATTTAGCTCCTCAGTATTTTTCTTCTAGGCTTTTACACAATGGGTTTATAACAAAACACTTGTTACCCATACAAAGTGTGAAGGGTAAACTATAGTTTAGATTGTGGTTAGCAAGCTAATTAGTTGTCAGATGGTTGTTGGCCTTGATGCTAGCAAGAAATTCAAGTTGGGGTTGGTCGTCACATTTTTTGGGGGGTTGGTTGTCACATGTAATCTCAAGGCTGCAGCCAGAAAAGGAACTCAATAATGAAAGAAATTGTCAAGCTGCATCCTCACTGACACCCCAGAGAAGGAAAGAATAGAGCAGGAAAAGGCAGCTTGCATGCAAAAGAAAAAAGGGCAGCAAAATCAAAACAACCCAGTGCATCCCAAACTGGACCAGCTGCCAAGGCTACAGTAAGTTATGTAGGCCTATTTGTCAACTTGACAATGCAATTAAACGTTCAAATTTAGTTCTACTTGCTTGCCTTCTTTTTAAGATTATTCCCATTAAGATAACATTGTGACAAACAACTCCATAGTGTTTGACAACCGACCCCTTGATGGGGTTGGTTGTCACAATGTGTAAGGGTGTCTTTGATGATTAATTTCTTCTTTATTACAATAAGATAGAAAAAGTGAGGGGTACACATTTCAAGCCAACACCTTAAACTTCAATTTAATGTAGGAATGACTATTGAAAGATGTTTAGGTGATAAGCAATTCTCACTAGAGTAAAACGTGTGCCTACTTACCCCGTTCTCCCCTACTTACTGAATGTACATATTATATTTTCTGTTTTTCTTTTCTTTTTTTTCTTTTTTCTTTTAATACATTTGCAAAAATCTCAAATAAACTTTTTTTTTTTTAATTTGTGTTTATGTGGTTTCATGAGTAGAATTTGGAATTCTACAATCCAGTGTTATTCCCGGCTGTAATATTGCCCCTTTAAAGCAATTTGAATTTGCCTTGTGTCTGAATTGTGCAATACAAATAGACTTGCCTTGCCTTGCCTGTAACATAACACAATGTGTAAAAAGTGAAGCGCTGTGAATACTTTAGGTATGCACTGTATCATCACAGGTTAATATTCACAAATAAGTGGCCTACATTACAAACCCTACATTTTCGGAAACAGAGTGTATTGGACTTTTGGAATTGTGTTAGTATCAGCTTATCTGTCACTTCAACCTGGACTTCCCCTGCTAATGCGACGACAGACAGATTGCACCAGCAGCAATATTGTCCTGTGCCCCTAAACTCAAGATAACAACTCAGGATGTTTTCGAGAAGTTGCCTCACGATATGTGTTTGTCTAATCTATTGATCTGAAATTCTCTGAAAAGGGCATAACATGACTTGATAAGAGGAGCCTCGTGCTTGAAAGTTTTCCATGACGTAGAGACCTACGGTCCTCAGAAGCTGCTTTAGAGCGTTGACACGGAGCTGTTGGCGTCAGTGTTTGAGTGACAGTCACACTGAGACCTCGGAGCAGAATGGCTGCAGTCGCACTCCTCGCCTTACTGCTGTTTGCTTTCATCAACAACATCCACTCAGAAGAAAATATCTTGATCCTAGAGAAAGGAGACTCTTACACCTTCAGACACAATTACAAGGTCAACTCCTCCTGCCTGATCTCCAGGTCTGTTGGAGAGGAGAAGCTTGTCCTATGGAACACCTCTGACTCCTCGGCCGAGAACTCTGCACTACCGGACGGCTTGAAACAACGACAGACAGTTTACATCAGAGACTACCGTTCTCATTACAGAATCGACAATCTGACCCATTCAGACTCAGGCCTGTACCAAGAGGAGTGTTGGATCGATGGCAATGTTACATTCCAGAGAAACACCAGTATTATTATTTGTAGTCGGATAGATGAGGGAAAACTTTTCCCAGTGGGAGGTGGAGACACAGTGGACCTGCCATGTGAGGACGCAGCTGACAGTCTGGAAATCCAGTGGCTCATGACTGATAGATACTATCGTAATGTGGAGAATAGGGCAGATATATTATGGACGAGAGTTTTTCTGGACGGTACGACATCGGTGACGGACATTGTTAAAGGAGGATTTCACGTGGTGAAAAAAGCATCGGGTCTTCGTCAGTCCAACATCACGACAGCAGTCACTGGGACGTTCACTTGTCTTGTGATGAACCAACAGCAGTGTGTCAGCAGTCACCGTATATGGGTATACATCAATCTACCGCTCAGTGGGAGAGCCGGTCGTGTTGCAGTGCGATCGCTCCGGTGATGACAAGCCACGTTGGGCGAATACACCATACCAAGAACCAGAAGTTTTCCAAAAAGAGTCACTGGTGTTTCCATCGTTAGCATTAAATGACTCAGGTTGGTACGGCTGTCAAAGCTATTACAGTGAGAATGGTTTTATCTGATGGTGTGCCCCAAATTTTGGCCCCCCTGATGTAGAGCTCTTCTCAGGAGGAGAAAATGTCACTATCAGATGTATCGGAGATTCGAGTGAAGGAGAGAGATTCGGTTGGTTCATGAAGTCTAAACAAACAAAAGACAGAGTCGTTTATCAAGATAAGTTTGATTGGAACAGAATAATTACCTCTCGCGAGTCGGTTACTATCTTAAATGTCTCACTGGAGGACACGGGAGTATTGGTGTGCAGCAGTTAGGGACTCAGACGACCTGTGTGTGTCAACAGCCAAAACTCTTCTAATGTACAGAGATCCCGTTGGGGTTTAAGCTACCTTCTACACAGTGAGGTGCATAGTGCTCAGTATTCTGCTGGGGGTTCAATGCATTATTGTGCTGACTGTGATCAATAAGACCAAGTGAGTAGAGGCTTAAAGGGATAGTTCAGTGCTGTTGAAGTGGGGTTGTATGAGGTACTATAATAGTTAGTGTGTTACTTATGGAGATGGTGAACAGCGCAGTTATTTTAGCAGAAGTCAGCCTTTATCTGTTGCAGAGGGGGTCAGAATAATTATTTTTTTCTTTGTTTGCCACATATATAAATGCTTTCCTAAACAAGTAAATATCAGTTAAATTGTTCACTAAATTCAGGATTTTTTCACTGCTGGTATGCGGACTGATAGGCTGCACCTCATCGGCAGACAAACGTTTATTTTTGCACTTTTTTCAAAGCATAGTTCGCCCATCTATTACTGCGTCAACTCGTGCAGCTGTTTTTTTTCTCTGGCCCCCTCTGCAACGGTACATTGCTGACTCCTGCTATAGCCACGTCTCCCCCAAACTCAATAGTGAGCAATAGTGACTGCACTGATCACCATCTCCATAAGGTAAGAGAATAACTATGCATAAGTACACAATACAACCACACAAAAATACTGAGCTATACTTTTAATATGCACATGTTAAAATTTGATTTTAATAATGAGAGGCAGACAGTCAGGCAGTGATGAAGGTTATTCTCACATCAAAAATATTAACATTGTTTTTTTTAAATCATATATTATTTTTGTCTTGTTTCAGTTGCTTGATTTTTATGTGTTGCCTCTCATTGCCTCCTTAAATTGTTTAGTCCTGGTTCAACCATGTAAACCACTTTCTTAACTTTATTTTATTATTATTATTATCATAACATTTTGGAAATTAATAAAATGTGGAAGTGGTTCTAGAGGAAATTACATCTCATAAGAATTTAGTATAAAGTAAAAGCAGGTTTAATTATTGTAGAAAATAATGCTGATGAAAAACAGTTTCCCCCTTATTTTCTGTACAAGTTTGTTGGTGTACATATTTTTTTAAGATACTTTTTCGAATTGTTTATGCTTTTTATTAGACAGTTTGTAGAGACAGAGATGAAATGGGTCAGAAAGGGGGATGACATGCAGAGAACGACCCGGGCTGGATTCTAACCTGTGGTCCTTGAGACAGATAGTGGAGATATGTTGTAAGCATGTTCCATGCTTTGTTATTTTTTTTTAATATTTTCAATTTACTTTAATAATATTATACTTTTAATCTTTCCTTTTTTTCTTTTGTAAACATTTTAATTGTGTTGGAGGAACCATTGAAATGTATGTTTGCTACAGTAATATGATTCTCGATCTTATTAGAAGGGAGATGCAAAGACATTGGGTGTGGGGGAAAATTAACTGGATAAATTAAGTTAATAGTTTTTTTTATATTTAGGTATATATATTAGGTTTTTATTTATTATTATTATTATTATTATTATTATTATTATTATTATTATTATTATTATTATTATTATTATTATTATTATTATTATAACATTTTGGAAATTATTAAACATGGAAGTGGTTCTAGAGAAACTTACATCTCATAATAATTTAGTATAAAATAAAAGAGGGTTTAATTATTGTAAATTATGCTGTTGTTGGTGTACATATTTTTTTAAGATAGTTTTTGCTGCATTTTTATGCTTTTTATTAGACAGTTTGTTGAGACAGAGATGAAATGGGGCAGAGAGAAGGATGACATGCAGAGAACGACACGGGCCGTATTCTAACCCGGCAGTGATGAAGGTTATTCTCACATCAAAAAATATTAACAGTTTGTTTTTTTATCATATATTATTGAGTATTTGAATCCATTTTACTTTTGTATTATTTCAGTCGCTTGATTTTGATGTGCCTCATTGCCTTAATGAGATTGTTAGTCCTGGTTCAACCACTTTGTAACTTTGTAGCTTTATTTTTTTTTAAACTGTATATAATATTGCTACACCTGTACCCCAAACATCTTCATTTGAGAGTCAAATAATATAAATCTGTTGATTTTATGATGATGATTTTACAGCATTTGTATGCCTTAATTAGACAGTTTGTAGAGACAGAGGTGAAATGGGGCAGAGAGAGGACTGACATGCAGAGAACGACCACGGGCCAGACTTTGTTTTCTTTTTTGGGCTGGTCTATTATGTGATTTTATATTTTTTTTAAATCTTGTTTTATTATAATTTACAAACAAATGTGCATTCATTTTTTGCTTTAAAATCTCACGATAATGTGATTTCTTTTGTGAGGGGATTTTTTTTCAACATATATAATTGTTGTATCTAGCAGTGTTATTAACCGCAACATAATTGCTATTTTTTAAATGATTAATTGTCTCTCTTTCAATAAAGGCTTAATATTAAATACAAAACCTGGAGCCCAGTTTTCACTGTTTTGATTTATAATTTGCATTATTTTAAGCATCTTTAATTTAATATTTTCAACTTTTAAGTTCAACACCCACGAATATAATGATTTTTTGTGCCATTACGGCTTTGATCTTTGCAAATTAAATGATATTCAGTGCACATAACATCAGTATCATAATTTCAAGACAGTACATGTTAACAGTACTTGTAACATTAACCCGATACACATATATACAAATGCACCTGTTTGAAAGAGAAAATGTACTGTATAACTTGTCAGGTTAAAAGTTACACACATAATCAGAAATCATTTATTGATACAATATAACATAAAGCTCTTGAAAAAAAAGAGACCACTCCAAATGCTCAGTGTCTCTCTTTTAACTGTTTAGAGGCATAAACACATTCAACTTATATTCATTTCAGCCTGTCAGTAACTACCACCCTACAGCTGGAAACACCCAGCTACACTGGTGGGCTCTCCACCTACTGCTGACTCTTGTCATCGTTTAGTAACCTGATGGTTGCAGGGATAAAATGGTGGCAGTACCTCACTGTTCGTGCCCTGATTGAATAATAGCGCCGTGGGCATCAGTGTGACTGTCTCCTTGAGGACATGCTCATATGTATTTATTTACTTTCTTACCTTTTTTTGGTTGTTGAATATTTTCATCACACAAACACTGATCCATCAATGCTGACAGCAAATCCACTGATATAGGACCTGTTTGCATTTCCACCTACTAGAGTAATGGTTGGACAGTGACCACTAGAACTGGTCACTGGTCAGTTTAAAAAATTATTAAAATATTTTTGTGTGTGTATACAATCTGGAAACGACACTGCTTGACTGCATGTCTGTTCCACAATGAATTTACAAACGGATGAGTAAAAAAAATAAAAAATCCACTTGCCAGTTAGCCTTCCTTTTATATCTCACTGTATACTGCGACATTTGTAGCTAGAAATGTGTTCAGTGTGCAGTGTTAGTTCAATACTTTATGAATCCATAGCTAAAGGCACTCTGCTGATCTCAATACATATATCAGAACTGACAAATGCTTAATGTATCAGAATAACTTCAGTCACTTACATTCAGGATTGATTTATTTAACCAAAAACAACTTCTGAGTATGGATACTTGGGATAAATTGTATGAAATGGCAACGCAGGGCTATAACATGATTTTGATTATGGTCAATTATGCAGAGGCATAGAACATGTCTCTGCACCAGTGCATGTCCCTATACAATGATAACAGCATTCAAGCCATTGCCAAATGAGTAGGCCTACTGCTGATGTATTTTTTATGAAAATGATAAATACAATTCTTCAGTTCTGACTGAGTCTTGAACACTTTTTTAGATTGGATTAGACTAGATTCAACCTTATTGTCATTGCACAAGTAAGGACAACCAGTCAAACACAATTGATTTGATAAAGCTTTGTAAATGTTGTAAATATAAGAGTATTGTATAAATATGAACAATTTGAATGTGCATTATGTAAATAGTTGTTAAAAACTGATAAATGCATAGCAGATAATTACGAGCAGTTGAGCAAGGTGTGGGAATACATAAACTTCGGCTTCTTCTCACTCCTTTTAAGACATAGACACTACAGACACTACATTTATTGTATAAATAGTGTTTATGACACGTTATAATTATCAGTGTTTTGTGTTATTTGTATTTGTATAATGTGTCATACTTGCTTTTCTTATTTTTTTATTTTTTTGTTCGAAATGAAGACAAAATGAAAAATGATTGAAAACCAGCTAACCAGTAGTACACTCATTAAAACAGTGATGTTCTTCATAGCAGCGCTTAAAAAAAATACATGAGATACAGGATGCAGAGTTTCTACTTTTCCCACACACAGATGTGAGGAGCTTCTCTTTTCTGCTTAAATTCCAAATGAACACGTCGGGGTCAAGAAGATGTTTTTGTTTCAACACTAAACTAGAAAGAGGAACTGAAGATGAAGCAAGACGTCTGAAAGGCTAACTTCAGGTCAGAGGTTTCAAAAAACAGTGAAAACAAGAGGGTCAGACTCTTTGGCCGCCACTTAATACTTCATGTTTTTCTTAATATACAAACTCATAGACATGTAGTTTAAATGTGCTTGTGGCTATATGGAGGTATTGGGTGGAGGGGAACAGTCTGATAGAAAGTGAGGTCAGGACTGACTATCTATCTATCTATCTATCTATCTATCTATCTATCTATCTATCTATCTATCTATCTATCTATCTATCTATCTATCTATCTATCTATCTATCTATCTATCTATCTATCTATCTATCTATCTATCTATCTGTCTATCTGTATGTCTGTCTGTCTGTCTGTCTATCTATCTGTCTGTCTGTCTGTCTGTCTGTCTGTCTGTCTGTCTGTCTGTCTGTCTGTCTGTGCTGGTGCTCCTACATGAGCATCTGTATACCGTGCTGAAGCTCACCACTTCCAACCGGGCCAGGACCAAGGAAGTATGTGGAGCAGGAGCGCTGGGAGAACACACTAGTGTGTGTGTGTATGCAGGGGTGTAGCACCAAATTCTGGGCCCCTATACAAAAAGTCCTGATGGGCCCCCTGAAAGGCGGTCTTACAATACACACCGCCACTTATCTACTCAGCTAACCAGACTTGTATTGCTTCATTTACATGTAAGTCTCTTTCTATGAAACTTTTTTCTAATACGTGCAAAAACAAACAAACACACACACACCACACACCGCACACACACACACACACACACACACACACACACACACACACACACACACACACACACACACACACACACACAGTAGTTAGTAGTATTCAAGTGTCTTTTGAGTGCCCTCAAAAAAGTGCTATATAAACATATCAATTATTATTATTGGTGACACATTGTTTAAACGCATGTAAAGGCATCGGCCAAAAAGGTTATTTTATACTTAACAGATACACACACACACACACACACACACACACACACACACACACACACACACACACACACACACACACACACACACACACACACACACACACACACACTCTCTCTCTCTACTTATCAGATGGACAAACAACATTAAAACAGGAACATTTGGTTTTGGGTTGAATCCACCAAGTCATCCACCAAGAAGAAGTATTTCTAAATATCTGTACATCTCCATGACTCAGCTGATAGAGTTACAGATAATGCTGCAACAGGTTGTTCTCAATATGGGAGTTGTTTTGTTTGTATGATGGATGTATATATGACTATACAAAAAGTCCTGATGGGCCCCCTGAAAGGCGGTCTTACAATACACACGGCTCTCTGAGCCAGACAACTCCACAATATTTCATTTGATGAATGACCAAGTCATTACTTTTAGCAGTGTTTCTCCCAGAAAATGTCTTAATGAAGGTGGTCACTGGCTAGTGTCACAGGAGGCGCGGCAAAAATGTTGGGGGTATTTTGCTCAAAGATGCCAATGCGCACTATAAAAAATAAACAACTGTTTATTTGAATACGAAAATACAACACACACTGACCTTACAGTTTTGTATGGCCATCACTCTCATCAGACTTTTCTCTGTGCTGTCTGAGCTGATAGATAGGTTGTATTGCCACAGTGATGTGGAGTCTTAAACTGTTCTAGCTTTGCCAGCACTTATTTCTGTACAGCTAAATATCCCCATAGAAACATCGCTGCGTTTATTTTCGCCACCAGTTCAATTCATTGTCGGCTTGCTCCTGCTTATTCTCCTGCACACATGCCTTAGTCATGCGCAGGCCCCTGATCTCCTTGCAAGGGTCAGGGGAGAAAAAAGCCAGTCAATAATTTAATTTTTTGGAATGGCATTGTTTTACTTTTTTTTTTTTTTTGATGGTCCCCCTCTGCCTTGGGACCCCCCACGACTGTTGCACTTTCCCCCGCAGTCCGTCGGCCCTGTGTGTACGGAGTGGGAGCAATGGGAGAACACACTAGCCTTTGAGGGACAAACGTACTTCAACATGATACAAATGCCTAATGTGTGTTGTCACAAGACACATTCAAAACAACTGAATTACAAAAATGATTTATTTCAGTGTTTAAACTTCCTTAATCAACTGTCAGTCTGACTCTCTTTGTGATTCGAAGAAAAACATGTCCATATAAGGGCATGGAGCAACTCTTAGGCCTGGTTAACTTCTCTATAAAAACGTCCTCTTATCCGACTTCATTCACTGCAGCTGCAACTTGCTCCCACCACTGAGACATAAAGAAGTGGACGACCTCCAACAAACAAGGTTAAAGATGCATGTTTTAAAGAAGATGTCTTGTTAATCAAACAATGAATAACATATACACTTGTCCTTTTTCTTTCTTTCTTTCTTTCTTTCTTTCGTTCTTTCTTTCTTCTCTCTCTTTCTTTCTTTCTTTCTTTCTTTCTTTCTTTCGTTCTTTCTTTCTTTCTCTCTTTCTCTCTTTCTCTCTTTCTTTCTTTCTTTCTTTCTTTCTTTCTTTCTTTTTCTCTTTCTCTCTTTCTTTCTTTCTTTCTTTCTCTCTTTCTCTCTTTCTCTCTCTATTTCTTTCTTTCTTTCTTTCTTTCTTTCTTTCTTTCTTTCTTTCTTTCTTTCTTTCTTTCTTTCTTGTTTGTTTTTTTCTAAATACAAATAATTATACAAAAAAAGGGTAATTTAAGTGTGTTTTTTTATACACATTTTTGATATGATAGTTTTGTTGTTGAATACTTCAACCTGTTTTTTTAGATGGCTCTGTGCTGGATGGCTGTGATGCTGGCTCTCTTCTTTTGGACTCCAGACACTGTGGACTCTTTCACACCGAACACACTCGCTACAATTGAAAATCGCATCGTAGGAACGTAAGAAGACTTCTGTTTCATTCACTGAATACATTTATTTATTATTTATTACATCACCTGTCCTTGTCTTGTACCAAATGTTTTGTGCCAAATGTCTGTGCCTTGTTTTTAGGATTTTTATGAATAATAGCACCTTTAAGTGCTCTGAGGAACTTTCAGCTTTTGTTAATTCTTGCACCCCTTTGGAGAAAAACGGTAGTGTATCCATGACAAAGGCATTGAGAACAACTATGTACAAATACAAAATGTTGCACTGATGGTGTCGTTTGCTGTAACATGTCATTTATGATCATTAGAGGAAAATGAGACTGTTTCAGAAATATTTTAAAGTTCCTTGTAGCACCTTTAACTTGTTTTTTAATGTATAGTGTACCTTCAGCCGGCACTCACAGTTTCTTCGTATAGGTGACTGTACAATGACACTAATAGCTATATTTTCTTATATTGACTAATGGGGGTCATCCCTATGTTCCCAGAGCCCTATTTTCCTGAAATTGGTAATTAGGTTCAGGCATCACAGCTGCGTGGTTAGGGTTAGAGTAAGGGGACAGGGAGAGGTTAGAATAGGAGTGAGACAGACAGACAGACAGACAGAGAATTCTCTATTATACAGTTAGATT
The DNA here is from genome assembly GCA_026929865.2 of Hyperoplus lanceolatus. Classification (NCBI taxonomy): domain Eukaryota; kingdom Metazoa; phylum Chordata; class Actinopteri; order Uranoscopiformes; family Ammodytidae; genus Hyperoplus; species Hyperoplus lanceolatus. Next base: position 34,692,218 of record CM049399.1, on the reverse strand, counting down.
ACTTAGAAATGTGGGACCAAAGGGGAAATAAAGAAATGATCACAGACATGATTTTTAAAACCCAATATTGTGTGTGTTTATTCCTCAGCTATGGAACAACAGGCATGTTCAGTGTGGCTGCATGCATGACCAACCCTGATGCTCGCGGACAGAATCTCAACAACATCCTTAACGACGTCATTACCACCGACCTTCAGGCCAACGTGAGGAATAGCTACAACTCTAACCAAGTGTACACGGGCAGGCGGGTAGTGGCAGCAAAAGTTCGCTCAACCGATCACGCAGAGTTTCGCGTTTTGAACAACCTGTCCCGCTTGACTGGATGCAACGCGAACGACTTTCTGTTTTTCTACGTGTATGCCGCCCCTTGTGTTGAGCGATGTTTGAACAACGGACACGAGGCCAGCATCCTCACAATGATAACCGCGATTCAGCGATTCGGTAGCTACGCTGTCGTGTTTTCTAGGACGTTCGTGGCCAACAGTGGTTACACCAATACAGTGCTAGAGAGGACACAAGGCCTTCAGCGGCTGGGTGGGAGTGTCGGACTAGGGAATATTTACCGGTGTGAAAAGAATGGCCGTTTGGTCACTTGCCAAAGCTGCTCCAACGGTGGGAATGTTGCGAACTATTGCGTGGCCGGTTAGTCTGGTAAACTTGCTTTTACAACAAACTCAGACAAAGTGGTTGACAGTAGAAAAGGGTCTTGGGACTGCTGTTATTCCACTCTAACCACTGACCCTAACCCCAAAATACGCAGTGACATATTGAATATATTGGCATTACCCTTAAAACCTCTGGAAACCTGATATCAAAGTTAAGTGTCTTAAATCAGCTTTTACAAAAACTCTGATTGAAAATAAATGTTCATAGATATTATAAAATGTGATAATATAACAATTTTAAAAAACAGGTCTGTGTGGGCGTATGTGCATTCATCTTTACTATAGGTTACTGTGTGTATGGATTACTCCATACTGCTTTAACAATACCCTCCACAATATCAGTGTGTCTCTGTAGATTTGTCAAAACTTAAAATGGAATCCACGGCAGTCCCATAAACCCATTGTCTGAGATAGAAAAATTGCCTTGCGCTTGAAATCAGATTTAAAAAATGCGCTATGCACTTTTTTTTCATTTTAAACTGTATACCTGTATATCTATCCAAAGCGTTCTTCCTTTTTTTGTACCATCAACCATTTTGTACAATCAATTCATACTTGTTGGGGTTTTATAACATTGAATAATGCCAGAAGGTAAAAAAAGATTATTTTCCCTATGTATTGGCCTCTGATGTTCTACTGTCAAAATGACTTGGAAATTATCGTACAGTGCAACAAACTCAAGCCTCAAAAATGTGACTTTTCTGTTTTGTATATTACCCCAGTATTTACGGCATTAATGCCAATGTACTCTATGATCCTCTGAGTGTCTTTCATTTATGATTAAAGCTTGGCTAAGCATCACTCAGTCTCTGTCTGATTTTTGGAATCCTTGCATTATGTAGTGTATGTATTACACCAGTGATTCTAAAACTGGTGCGCATAACCAACTGTGGCGCATCCTAGTGGTTAACATTGGAATTGCATAAAATATATATATTTAAAAAAGGAAAATAATTAATAATTAAAAAAGTTATACTATCAAGATACTAAACGCATTCCAATAAAAATAATTAAATTATGAGTTCACTGAGATCGCTTTTAAAACAATTTTTTTCTGTAATATTTGATTAATATTTTTCGCCATTTTCAAAGCTTTCATGACAGTGTGGAGAGACATATATGAAATAGGTCAGAGAGGGGAATGACATGCAGAGAACGACCCGGTCTTGATTCTAACCCGGATCTGCTGTGAAGAGGACTGAGACTCTATGGAGGGGGGGGGACTCTAACCACTGCACCACGAGTGCCCCTGTATTATTGTGGTGTTTGATATCAGCCTGCTAAGTAGTCTTGTTCATGCACACACAAGCTTAACTGTAAAAGCAAGAGAGATGTATGGAAGGATAGTCAAGTTAAGAAGTCGAGATTAAATGAACGTTTCAGAAACACTACAAGCTCCAAACGGAAGATAATATTCCCAGCATTATTTGAATTTTAATCTGTCAAAATAGGGATATTTGGGATAGTCTAATATAAAAAAAAATGTAATATATTTAGGGGTTTGTAAAATGAATGCAACACAATGTAAAAACAATACAAAAAGCTGTTATGGAAGGCTGCCTGCAACATGATACAATTAACAGCAAGATCTCAGTGGTTATGTACTGACTAAGGAATTGATTTGAATTTTAGAAAAAAAAAAGTGATACTTTATTCTAGGAGCACAAATAGATTATCATCTTACTGTTATCCTTAAATGTTTTGTGTGCAAACCATCAAAAGAAAATCGAAAGAAAATAATAATTAAAGAAGATAAATTAAAATTAAAAGAGAAGAAAAATAAGAATAAGTTATACAGAAACATAGTAGGCCTAAACAATTTATATAGGCCTATAAAAAAAGTCGAAAAAATAAATATATATAGCCTATATATTTATTTTAACAATGCCTCATTGAGGTGAGCACTACATATCAAGGCTATCAGTTTATGGTTCAAGACACTTATCTACTCAGCTAACCAGACTTGAATTGCTTCATTTTCTAATAAGTGCAAACATAAACAAACACACACACACACCACACACACACACACACACACACACCACAAACACCCACACCCCCCCCCCACCCCCCCCCCCCCCCCCCCCCACCCCCCCCCACCCCCACCCACACCCCCCCCCCCCCCCCCCCCCCCCCCCACGGGGTGGGTGGTGGGGGGGTAGGCCCTCGGTGTTTGTTGGGCTTGCCGGCCGCCCACAGCACACACACACACACACACACACACACACACACACACACACACACACACACACACACACACACACACACACACACACACACACACAGAGTTAGTAGTAACTTCTACTTATCGATGGACAACACACACACACACACACACACACACACACTCTCTACTTATCAGATGGACAAACAACATTAAAACAGGAACATTTGGTTTTGGGTTGAATCTACCAAGCAGATACAATACACAGCCTAGGCTCTGTAAACGAGCATGTTGCTAGCTACGGTGGGCCCCTTTCTGTACATACCCGTTTTTTTAGTCTGGTTAAATAGATGTTAACACCAACCAACCATGACCAAACAAATGTGTTAACATTACTGACTTGTGTGAACTTATGTGGCCAAGCTACAGCTCAACAACGTGTGTCTGTGTGTGTGGAAAGGGATTGTTTTAATGTATGAATTAAGTAAAGTTGTATGGTAGTACATGGGTATTACTGTTACCGCTATAAAGTATTACGTGTGTGTGTGTGTGTGTGTGTGTGTGTGTGTGTCTGTGTGTGTGGTTGTATGTGTGTAAGTAAGTGACTGCCTGTGTGTGTGTGTGTGTGTGTGTGTGTGTGTGTGTGTGTGTGTGTGTGTGTGTAAGTAAGTGACTGCCTGTGTGTGTGTGTGTGTGTGTGTGTGTGTGTGTGTGTGGCTACCTTACAATGTGGCCTTATACAGGTGAGTCAATGAATGTTTTATGACACTTATCTACTCAGCTAAGTCGACCTTTAGTGCTTAATTCTTATTGCAAGCCTCTTTCTATGGAACCCTTTTCAGATACGCAGCAGTGTGTGTGTGTGTGTGTGTGTGTGTGTGTGTGTGTGTGTGTGTGTGTGTTGTGTGTGTGTGTGTGTATTCACCGTCTGGATCCTGTAAAGCAAACGGTCCAACATATTGTAAAGATAAAAGTGTTTCTCTTCTCTACTCTGTTCCATGTTTGCCAAATGAATTTGAATGTTCATAAAAGACAGCGCAGAACTGAAGGCTGAGACAATCTACCAATCGAAAATCCTTCAGCTAATGCCACAGACAGCAGTATAGGATGTCCTAGAGTTCAGAGGATCCTCCCAGTAACCATGAGGTTTTACCGTGTGTGTGTGTGTGTGTGTGTGTGTGTGTGTGTGTGTGTGTGTGTGTGTGTGTGTGTGTGTGTGTGTGTGTGTGTGTGTGTGTGTGTGTGTGTGTGTGTGTGTGTGTGTAATGTCTAGAGACAGGTGCAAGTAAATAGGGCTTTGGATGTTTTGTTAATATTTGACAAAAATAAAATAAGATTTCTAATGTGGTCTTTATACAGTATACTGCTATATAAAGATTTAATCAATTCTAGTCAAGTCTACCGGGGTTGTTAGAATGTTTTATCTAGAGTTTGAGAGGTGTCTTCTCCCAGTAACCATGAGGTCGCTGGTTGGATCCCCGGCACCGGACAGGAGGGTGTTAGTAGTAAAACTAGTGGTGGCTGCTATTACATCTTCGGTGCCCACCATCTCTACCATTGTGTCCTTAAACTGTTGAGCTATTGTGTCCACTTAACCCCAATCTGTTCCAGGGGCGCTGTACTATGGCTGACCCTCTGCTCTGACCCCCTTTGGAGTGTGTAATTTAAGGCCTTTATCAAAGATGTGTATATGCTACATGCTAGAACTCCTTTTCCTTTTTTCTTTTTTTTTAATCTCTCATCCCAATCCCTATCCTCCCTTCAGCTAATGCCACGTCCACTTGTCCCGTTCCTCATTTTAATGTCAATAAAGTTGGAATAATTTAACTGTTGAGATAAAGCGTTTAAGGCCATGGTGCCACACAGTGAGGGAGTTTCTGTGGTGTCTCTCTCTGCTATAGCTGTGTGTGTGTGTGTGTGTGTGTGTGTGTGTGTGTGTGTGTGAGACAGTGTGTGAGAGACGGTGAGTGTGTGTTTGTGCGAGAGAGATGGTGTGTGTATGTGTGTTTCTGTGTGTATGTCTCCTTTTGAGGGACAGGTGCAAAGACAAAATTGTGTAAACTGACTAATAAGGACCGAAAGAACGAGATCGCGGGTACAAGCGGCCGAAATGGGCTTTCTCAGGAGAGTGGCTGGCGTCTCCCTTAGAGATAGGGTGAGAAGCTCAGTCATTCGTGAGGAACTCGGGGCAGAGCCGCTACTCCTTTGCGTTGAAAGGGGCCAGTTGAGGTGGTTCGGGCATCTGGTAAGGATGCCCCCAGGGCGCCTCCCTAGGGAGGTGTTCCAGGAGCGTCCAGCTGGATGGAGGCCTCGGGGAAGACCCAGGACTAGGTGGAGAGATTATATCTCCACACTGGCCTGGGAACGCCTCGGGATCCCCCAGTCAGAGCTGGTTGATGTGGCCCGGGAAAGAGAAGTTTGGGGTTCCCTGCTCAAGCTGCTGCCCCCGCGACCCGATTTCGGATAAGCGGTTGATGATGATGATGATGATGATGATGATGACTAATAAGGATAACTTAACTGAAGGCCTTTGTAAATGCTGTGTATATGCTAAATGCTATGCTACATCCAAGAACTCCTTTCCTTTTTTTAAACCCAATCCCTCTCCACTCTTCAGCTAATGCCACGTCCACTTGTCCCGTTCCTCATTTTAATGTCAATAAAGCTGGAATAATTTAACTGTTGAGATAACCGTTTAAGGCCATGGTGCCACACGGTGAGGGAGTGTGTGTGTGTGTGTGTGTGTGTGTGTGTGTGTGTGTGAGATGGTGAGGGAGTGTCCCAGGTGTCTCTGCTATAAAGCATGTCCCCTTTCACACTGTCTTCACTCCATCACCTTCCAACACTGAGAGGAAACCTGAAGAGAGAAGGACCGCTCTAGATCACCCAACGGGAGAATTATTTTTGCAGACAGGTAAAAGAAACTGACTTTTTACTCACACTCTAAGGTGCTCTGTGTGTCTGTGTGTGTGCGTTATTGTAGCCGTACAAATATTAGCTTTAGTTTTTTTTTTTACAAGGGGGTATTCCCCAAATGAAAAAGGTCTTCATTAAAGGTGGAGTCAACGATTCTGGAGAACACTTGTAAAAAAAATAAACGCTTTGTTAGAAGCTGTGAATATCTCCTTGTGTGATCTGCTACCAGTCTGTACTGTGTGTGCGCTGAGAACAATCCAGTGTTTATAGAGCCTAAGCTGTGTATTTATGGGCAGATAGTGGATCATGACGACATATTCACTGATATTGACAAAAGTTGATTTTGACAACAAGCGTTCTACAGAATCACTGACTCCACCTTTAAGCAGACAAGCAATGTAATTTGGACAGCATTACACTGACAATGTACATAGTATCAATGTGACCCATGTTTACAGTAGATATTTTTTTACTTTAACGCATTCAATGTCACTTCTATACAGTTTTAGAGGACACACATTTTTGTATCATTTTAACCTTTATCTATTGAGAAAATGCCATTGAGAGCAAGCTAACAAAAAACGCCTTGTACATATTTAATTATGTTTTATCTAAGGTCTAAGGTTTATATTCAACATTTGGTGATGTACAGAATGTGACCATAATGCTCTCATGTTGTCAATTACAATTTACATTGTAAGTTCCTCATAACTTCTCTCTCTCTCTTTCTCAATTTAAGAAGGGACACATATACTTTTTTTTTAATTCTCCTTCTTGAGTGACATGTTCAAATAAGGGTATGGTGAATGCTGAGGGGATTGGCCATGTAGTCTACGGTACCGACTGTATACAATAAACAAGTCATTTCCTGACAGTGAATTTTAGCAGCAGCACCTTCCCTTTAAGCACTGAGGATTATTCAGCAATTGTCAAATGTCTTAGTCAACCAAAGTATTTAGAGTTTGTGCAATACAAAGTGGAATTTTTCAATATTTAAGTAATTTGGGCAAAGTGAACTATGGCTGCAACTAATTAATCTGTTGAGGATTGTAGTGAAATATATCCAGGTAATCAAATAGATTTATTTAGTTACATTTTTATTTTTAACATAATAACAGATGAAAACTGGAAGCAACTGCAAAAGAAACATGACTCACAATTCTTAATTTTTTTTGGCATTTATTTATTTTTGGGATTCACAACTATGTGCAACAGTAAACAGAAGAAGTCTGTTCTATTATTGTCTGTTCATTTCTTGCAATTTAATCAAAAAACAAAATAAGTATTTTAATGCATTAATTAGTAAATGAACCCCAACATAGTAAAACTGGATTAAAACTATTTGGTTTGAGCTACTAAAATATACATTTTATATATTTATTTATTTAATCTGTTAAACAATGTGATAATTTATTACTGATCGAAACCGCAGAAACGTCAATAAATAGGGGAGTAATTGGCCTAAATTGGCCTGGTTTTCGAATTATTTTTGTTGCGCTTTAGGGGCGCACCAGAAATTTTCTCCATGCAGGCAAAACAAATTTACAAAACCCAGGAGCACCCCTTAAAGGAATACTTCACCCATACGGAACCAGCGTTCTATCATTATAAAATCGCCATTATAGTATAGGTTTTTCTACCCTCAGTCTTACATCAGTCTTCCCTTGGCCCAGCTGTCCTGTCAATCCTAACCCTACACTAACCCACACACAATGGCCCCTCCCCTACCCATCTCGCTGGGCCTCCCAACGCCTCTCCCCATTGCCGTCTCTCCCACTTCAACCCGGTTACCCCTCCTGCACTCTCCAAACTTATTAGGTCCTCCAAACCTACTACCTGCTCCCTTGACCCCCTCCCAACTCCCCTGCTGAAGTCCTGCCTCCCCGTTCTCTGCCCCTACCTCGACCCCTCCTCCCTCATTAACCACCACCAAATCTCCAACCTCGCCTTCCTCTCCATAACCCTTGAAAGCCGACGACAGCCAAATTTAAAACTGGCACCAAACCCCCCCTCCCCCCTTCCCACATCGAATCCTGCCTATCTACACTTACACTCTGGATGCAAAATCACTTCCCTTGCTCCCTATAGTTAGCCTGCTATCGGTATATGAATGTGTGTGTGAATGGGAAAAGGCCTCCCTTGAAAAACAGTCTCAAATCTCAATGGTATTTACATGTATAAATAATGGCTAAAATATATAAAAATAATCCCTGACTGGCTGTCTAACTCACAGGATGAAGACCCTCAAGGCTCTGCTTCTCTTGGCCGTAGTCCTCTCTCTTGGTGAGTACCTCTGCAGTTCATCTGTATGCACTGTAATACATACATCTTCTACTGGAATACTGATTGTTCTGCTTATTGTTTCTTAGACCACTCCGTGACTGCAGGCCGCACTCATATTCACCTCGTTGAAGGTGAGTACAACTTGACAAAAGCAGTTCATCTGTACTAGGGGTGTAACGGTACACAAAAGTCACGGTTCGGTATGTACCTCGGTTTTGAAGTTTGGTTATTTACAATATGGTTCTCAGTTAAGAGGAAAAATACAAAAACAAAACTGCAGCAGCATTGCAGCCTATAGGTATTTTATCACAACACATCTGTACATTTGCCATATTTACGTCATCTTGACGCTATTTACGCCATTATTACGTATTGCGGTACGGTGCAGTTCAGTACGGTACAGGCTGTGTGGTTTGGTACTAATATGTGTATTTGTTACACCCTTACACACTGTGGCTGTGCACAAACATATCTTCTACATGGTGTACACACATTATTCTGACTGCTACTTGCTTGTTGTGCTTAGAAACCTTTTCTACTGACGTGTTGAGAAGGACGGCAGTCTGGCAGTTCAGAAACATTATGCTGTGCTACATGCCAAAAAGCTGGCCGATAAGGGACTACTCCAACTACGGCTGCTACTGTGGAATAGGAGGCAAGGGCGAACATGTGGATGAAACGGACAGGTGCTGATTTACTTATTAATTTAAAATGTTTGTTATTTGAGGATAAGCCACTTGTAGCATCTCGAGTGAGTCCTCAGAAAAACATACAGTAACTACAAATACAATACACAAAACAAACTATTAAGACAAACACATACACAGGCTCTCATTCTCCCCAAAAATAGCATCAATAACAAAAACAAATATATACTTACTCTGCTTCATACTCAGAACACTTAAAATAAAATGTTTCCATGATACTGTTTTAAAAAGGTGTCCCATTTGTTTGTCTTCACTTGTAGGTGCTGCAGAGTGCACGATGAGTGTTACGGCAAGGTTCAGAACCACCCTGACTGCAGTAGTTTCTTTGGGAAGAACGCTGTCCCTTACATCAAGACCTATAAGTACACCTGTGACAAGGAGAAGAAAAAGGCCAGATGTACCAGTGAGTACACTGAAACAAAAAGGATTTACACCCTCACATTTTCCTTTTTCTCCTAAAACCTGCAGAAATATGTCCTTTGTTCCTTTTCCATCAATAGTTAAAAAGGATGGAGGGATGGATGGATATATATATATGCAATGGGAATATGTACATTAAATCATCTTAAAATATTTAAGATCAGAATGTTATATATATATATATATATATATATATATATATATATATATATATATATATATATATATAGTGTATATTGTAATGTTACAATATATGTAATTTTGATTGGATGTATTTTGGGCCATGTTTAGATGTCTTAAAGGGGTAGTTTGTAATTTTGTTACAAAGTCAAACATTTTTTTTTAATATAAATGTTAGTTATGAGAGTTATATGAATACTGTTACAGTTACATTTTTATTTTATTTTACAGCAATGGTTGTTGACACTGTGCTCTCTATCTTTCTCAGTGGAAAACGACAAATGTCAGAAGTTCCTATGCAAGTGTGACAGGAGGGCCGGCAAGTGTTTTGCCAGATCAACTTATAACAATGACCACTGGCGGATGGACCAGACCCGCTGTAAATAAAGACAGTTGTAACAAAATGTATTCCATGCAGATCAGAATTCCACTATTTCTGTATTGGAACACACAGTATTTTTGATTATGAATAAACTATCCATCATTCGTCCCACATACCAAAGTATTCCTATTGGGTTTGAAATTGTGATCTGATAATAACACACGTCCACAACTGCATCACATTTGGACTTCCTTGTTTTGTTTACTTAAAAATCAAGGTTATAAACTCAGTTCAAGTTAGAATAGAAGGTATTATGGTCTACCTTTTTCTCTGCTAGTCTAATCTCTTGTCTAAAGTATGTGGACATGCAAACATTTCCCTGTTCGGTTATAGTTGAGCGTCATACTATAAAGAGGTTTTGTGGTTGGCTTAAATATCAGCCAGCCAGTGATGAAATGCCAAGGTATCACTATCGGTAAATACCAGATCAATATTCTATATAAGAAACTGTTCTTAATGTTTTATATTGAAAAAAAATGGTTAAATAAACAGAATAAAAGTATTTAAAAATAATATTTTATTCTTTATAGCTGACAGCCAAGGGCCACTTGTGAAATCCTAGAGGGTGTCAATAGGCAAAGTGTCAATATTAGATGCTAATAAGAAGATTGAGAAACATAGTCATCTCATGTGAAAGGGTGTTTCATTTCTAAATGTGAAGGGCGAACATAGTTCCTTTGTTGCTACTTGCCCGGGTTATCTCCAACTTCTCAATAATCAGTGTGTAGTGATTAGTTTCAAATAAGATAGAAAAAACAGGCCAGCCGGCAGTATTTTCCCAGTGAATAACAGACGGCTCTAAGGGTCATGCTTCCAGTTTTAAAAACCATACTACTTGTTAGTATGTTTTTTTGGTCAGAGCTGGCTTTGTTTTAGTTGAAATCCTAGAGGGTGCCACACAACAGAAAAGTGTTAGGAAATATTACATGCTAATAAGAAGATTGAGAAAAAATAGTCATCTCATGTGAAAGGATGTTTTAATTCTAAATGTGAAGGTGAAACATATTTATTTGTTGAACATTGCCCCCTGTTTTGTCCAACTTCTTAAAAATCAGTGTGCAGTGATTATTTTTTGCCACATGATGGCAGCACAATATCAGAAAAAAACACTTCATCACAGGCTAAACTGTATTTTCCCAGTGTTAAATAGTGGTCATTTAAGGTCATGAATTGAGTTGATTTCTTATTTTCTTTTCTTTGGATGTAATATAATCACGTTTAAGATATTTTCCTGTCTGGTTACAGTGACTGGATATTTTTTTTCTATTGTATAATAGTAATACATACTGTATTTCAAACCACTGGTACCAACCACACGCCACTTGTGTGAGCGAGTCCATGTGCACTTTGGCTAACGCATTCTATGTTAAAGGGCTTTTTGTTGGTTGCAGTGTTTATTTATTTTTTAAATATATTGCATGCCCCTTTAAATAAGAATTGCTGTGCTGCTTAGGCTTGTATAACCTTACACATAATATCACCGGGAAAATTTAAGTACATTAATTATGATATTGTACTGTATCAGTATTGGCCGATAACCAAAACCCAGATATCTGAATCGGATTGAAGCGGAAAAATAGTGGATTGGTGCATCAATAGAGACTTTAGCGATGCAAACGTATCCAACTTCCACAAACTCTGTCTCTCCTTCTGATATTCACAGTCAGCATCAGTGGTGTTCAGTGGAGATTTGATCCTACAGCTGACAAGCAAATGTGATTTTTGTCTCTTTTGCCTTCTGTTGAGTGAAACAGGCTTCAATAAATCAGCATTCCCACCATGAGGAGGTTGATGAATGGACCCCATGTGCATGATAGATGTGTGTGTGTGTGTGTGTGTGTGTGTGTGTGTGTTTACTTGTACAGGCGTCTTTGTGGGGAGCAGTTTTGGCTTTTGACCATCGGAGTGGGGACATGTTTTGGAAAGTGAGGACATTTTGCCTGGTCCTCACTTCTTCAAAGGCCTGTTTGAAGGTTAAGAGTGTGAATAAGGTTTAGGTTAGGGTTAGGTTTACGTGGACTGGTTGGGGTTAGGCATTTAGTTATGATGGTCAATGTTAGGGATAGGGGCTGGGGAATGTATTATGTCAATGAGGGTCCTCACAAGTAAGATGTACAAGAATATGTGTGTGTTTTACCCAATTTGTTTTACAATGCCAACAGAATCCTTTAACTCTTGGTGGCTGTTGCCAAGGTGACCTAAAGCTGTACATGCATCTATTGTGATGCGGCCTATTATCAATAACAACCAAACAGGTGCAGGTGTGAACTATTCTAAAACATATTTTATTGAATTAAAGGTAGTAACATAACATTTACTAAGTCAAATTAAATACATTACGATACTAATTAATAACTAATGAATGAATTAATGAATTAATTAATTAATTAATAGTAACAATATAATTTATAAGCAAAAAATAACCATTACCAGGAAGAATCCAAAAGTTTTTTTGTGGTATTCATCCATGCTCTTTCGCTTTTAAATGTCAGCAGCATTTGAGTACTTTTCTGTTTCCATTTTAACCTGTAATTTTTAAATGTTATATTTATATTTAATTGCTTTTAAATGCTCTATTTCTATACATTTGCTTTTATAATTTATTTTAATATTGCCCCTAAGCATTTCGAATGGCCTTGAGTCTGAATTGTGCTATAGAAATAAACTTGCCTTGCCTTGCCTTGACTTTAACATACTAGTTTCTAATCCCCCATACTTCCTCCCAGCTTTGTTAGATGAAATAAGAAAACACTTTTCTAAAATAATAAAATCTGTATTTATTACGTTAACAATCAGTTAGTTCACACATCCCATCTGAACAGGCTGTTGAATTATTTCATTTTCAGAAAATAGACAATAGTTTCTCCCTTGATTACCATAATCAAGGGAGAAACTCTTGTCTATTTTCAGGTTCCTCATTTTTACCTCAATTTTAACATGTAACCAATTAAACAAATACATGTACATATTTTTTTTACTATACCATTGGACAAAGTGGTGAGAGCAAAATAGCAAGACAAAGATTAAGGTCTGGTTATTTCTCTCTAAAGAACCCAGTCAATGGAAGAGACACAACAACAAACAAATACAGTGCATAAGGAAAGTGTTCAGAGCCCTTCACTTTTTCCACATTTCATTATGTTACAGCCTGGAATAACGCTGGATTAAATTGACTTATTTTCTTCAAAATTCTACAGATAATATCCCATTATGACAGCTTAATAAAAGTTAGTTTGAGATTGTTTCCAATTTATAAAAAAAATAAAAATTAAATATAATATGTACAGAAGTATTCACCTCCATACTTTTTTGTTGCCCATTCCTCTTTACAGAACCTCTCAAGCTCCATCAGGTTGGATGGGGAGAGTCGGTGCATTGTACATCAATACACATATTCAGCAATAATTTTGAGCACAGAGAAGTTTACATGTTCATGAAGATAAATGTCAGTTTAGGTAAATTATAGTCACCATGAGCAGTGATAGCCTCCATGGCTAAACAGACACAGGAAACATCTTACAGAAAAAAACAATTGAGAAGTTGTCAAAGTCCCGCCCATAATGTTTGATTGACAGCTGATATCTCAGCAGCGAGTAAATACAACAACAGTAATTTTTCAGCAACAAATATGACGACAATCCAAGTTTCAAATCTCTAGAAACATGGTCTGAAAAAGTGAAAATCATTATATGATCTCATAGTGAGGGGTCTTAATGAGCTTTTACAAAGATCTCACTGAAAATACATGTTCAAACATATTATAACACTTAGTTATAAAAACTGCACATTTACTGTCTACACTGTTTGACAGGACTGTGTGGAGGTGGCTGTATCAAACTGATTATATTAGGCATTCATTCATAGAATGTTTGGGCCGAGAACTGCTGTGATTGGTTCAAAGTCCTTAATGTAAACTGAATTTCTGTAGCATTTGTGAATTGATACAAATACCTTACTCTTTTCAGATGCTAACCACCATGCAAGAAATATTTTGTGGATTTGGCTTTACAGGGCCTTTCAGGATCAAAACACAAAGTTTAACCCACTTGCGCCTTGAATAACTTGTCTATTTGATTTTACAGAATTCAGCAGTGTCATCATAACATTGAAGCCAAACTCCAGCATAGAGCGGTTGAGTGAATGTGGTCTTGACTCTGTGGAGGAGAGTCATGGTTTTAGAGACGCGGTAGAAGGACAGAACACCTGCACTGTGATCCAGGTACACTCCTATTCTGGAGGACCGAGGACCTGAGACAGGAGTTAGGACATTGTTGAACCAGAACTTGTTTTTGCGACAATTTAAAGCCCAGGATTTATCATTTCGACCGAAACTAGATGTATTTATCTCCCACATCCATCCACAATCATTTGTCTCCCTTGCTCTGCTGATATTCTTGTATGCGACTGCTACATGAACTCCATCCCCTCTCCACTCCACCTCCCAGTAACGACGTCCAGTCAGTCTCTGTTTACTCAGGGCCTGAGAACATCCAGTGAAGCGGTTTGGATGACCAGGATATGACTGTTCTTCTCTCATTCTTGTTGCTTTTCTGTTCCCCTCAGATAATAACAGCTTTGTGTGTGCTGTGTTTGGATCCAGTGTGATTTCACGTGAATATATTAAGAAATCAGCTCTGGTCTTGGGCTCTGGTGGTGACAGTAAAACATCCACTTGAGTCACTGTCAGTGAGATGTTTGTCAGGACGTCCTGTAGTGTCTCTCTGGCTTCTGACACAGCAGCTTTCACGTCCTCAAAGTATCTCAGAGGACGGATGTAGACGCTGGATGTAGATTCACTAAGTGGTTGCAGTGAGGTGTAGTCGTGTAGAAACTGGTTGTGGTCCTCTGTGTGTGACAGCGTCTTCAGCTCAGCGTCTCTCCTCTTCAAATCAGCGATCTCCTGCTCCAGCTTCTCCTGAAGATCTCTGACTCGACTCACTTCAGCTTCCTGCTGTGCTCTGACCTGCTGCTTCACATCAGAGCCTCTTTTCTGGATGAGACGGATCAGCTCGGCGAAGGTCTTCTCACTGTGCTCCACTGCTTTATCAGCAGAGCCATTGATAGCCTCCACCTCCTGTTGAAGAACCTTCACATCTTTCTCTCGGTCCTGGATTATCACCTGGATGTTTTGTCGATTCACCTCGAGCTCTTTCAGCCTTTCAGTAAATTCAGCTGCAGCTGACACTGTGTCGTGGCCTTTGTGTTTGTCCATTAAACACAGATAACAGATAGAATGCTGATCGTTACGGCAGAAAATCTTCATCACCTCATCGTGACTGGAGCAGATGTTCTCCTGGAGATTCTTGGAGGGCTCCACCAGCTTGTGTTTCTGTAATTGAGCTACGTTGTAATGAGGCTGGAGGTGTTCCTCACAGTAAGAGACCAGACACACCAGACAGGACTTGAGGGCTTTCAGTTTTCTCCCAGTGCAGACGTCACAGGCCACATCTTCAGGTCCAGTGCAGACGTCACAGGCCACATTTTCAGGTCCAGCATAGCAGTGATCAGCAGCAGCAGCAGCTAGGGATATGGGACAATGTCAAATTTGTATGTCAATATTTTCCTTGCCAAACTATTTCGTCACCCTCTTAAAATAATGGCCTAAGTAATTTTTTCAGCGTTTTCAGGAAACACAAAAAACTTAACCAAAGATTGAATATACAGTCATATGAAAAAGTTTGGGAACCCCTCTCAGTCGGCATTATAGTTGACTCTGCTTTCACAAAAAAAATATAAAAGTGGTATGTCTTTAATTTACCAGGAACAGCTAAGTACTGGGATGTTTTCCAAACAAAGATTTTTTGAAAAGCAGTATTTGGTTTTATGAAATAAAATAAAATGTGAAAAACTGGCTGTGCAAAAATATGGGAACCCTTGTGGTCTTGTTGATTTTAATGCATGTAACAGCATGTAAAACTGATGACTTTAAAAACAAAGTTGGTTGGATTATGTTGTTAAGCCTTGAACCTCATAGAAATGTCTGTTTAATCATGAGAAAATGTATTTTAGGTGCCTGTATGCAAGTTCCACTTCTCTTTGACTCTCTGCAGAAGTGAGACAGAATGCGATCATCAAAACAGCTCCCAAAAGATCTGAAAAACAAAGATTGTTCATTGTCATGGTTTAGGGGAAGGCTACAAGAAGCTTTCCCAAAGGTTTCAATTGTCAATTTCGACTGCAGGGAACGATGTCAGGAAATGGAAGGACACAGGCACAGTGGCAGTTAAACCCAGGCATGGCAGACCAAGAAAAAAAACAGGAGCGGCATAGGTGGAGGATTGTGAGAATGGTTGCACACAACCCACAGATCACCTCCAAAGACCTGCAAGAACATCTGGCTTCAGATTGTGTATCTGTACATCGTTCAACTATTCAGCGCAATTTGCACCAAAACATCTGCTTTTTATAAAGACCAAATAACTTAATTTTTGTCTCATCAGTCCAAAACATTTTCTTCCAATATGAAGCTGGCTTGTCTAAATGAGCTTTTGCATACTCCATGCAACTGTATCTGTGGCGTGGGCGCAGAAAGGGCTTCCTTCTCATCACCCGGCCATAAAGATGTTTTGGTGCAAATTGCACTGAATTGTAGAACCATGTACAGATACACAATCTGCAGCCAGATGTTCTTGCAGGTCTTTGGAGGTGATCTTTAGGTTGTGTGCAACCATTCTCACAATCCGCCGCATATGCCGCTCTTGTACTTTTCTTGGTCTGCTAGACCTGGGTTTAACTGCAACTGTGCCAGTGTCCTTCCATTTCCTGACAACGTTCCTTACAGTAGAAATTGACAATTGAAACCTTTGGGAAAGCTTCTTGTAGCCTTCCCCTAAACCATGACAATGAACAATCTTTGTTTTTCACATCTTTTGGGAGCTGTTTTGATGATCGCATTCTGTCTCACTTCTGCAGAGAGTCAAAGAGAAGTGGAACTTGCATACAGGCACCTAAAATACATTTTCTCATGATTAAACAGACATTTCTATGAGGTTCAAGGCTTAACAACATAATCCAACCAATTTTGTGTTTAAAGTCCTCAGTTTTACATGCTGTTACATGCATTAAAATCAGCAAGACCACAAGGGTTCCCATATTTTTGCACAGCCAGTTTTTCACATTTTATTTTATTTCATAAAACTAAATACTGCTTTTCAAAAAATCTTTGTTTGGAAAACATCCCAGTACTTAGCTGTTCCTGGTAAATGAAAGACATATCACTTTTATCTTTTTTGTGTGAAAGCAGAGTCAATTATAATGCCGGCTGAGAGGGGTTCCCAAACTTTTTCATATGACTGTATGATATTCATTTATAATTTCCTTCAAACAGGTTATGTCAAAAGATGGCTCTTGACATTGTAATAACAATTTCTGTCAATTATGTAACATAATAGGAATAAACACTTTTTATTAATGTTTAACTTGTGACTTAAGCCATTTTACACACTTGTGAAATGTCCTTGAAAAAAAAATGAACAGTAAATTTTGACTTAGGCAAAATAAAATGGCCAAAAACACACTCTTGACATTCTGGTAATATGGTATAATGGCCTATGTCAAGTAAAATCACATGATCTGTTCTACTGGGGATTTAGGCCGTTTTACCAGAGGTGGCCAGCATCATGAGGAGATGATTTAAGCAAAAAAATCTTTTTGGCCAAAAAGTGACTTAGGCCATTATTTTAAGAGGGTGACAATTTGTGATTTGGATATTATCACAATAATTAAGAAAACTTGCTTTACACTTTTTGAATGTCACTTAAACATACTGGAATCATTTTACATTACATTTTGTTAAGAAACAATACACTACCTCTAGTAGCAGCTTGGAGTCCAGTCTTCTTCAGCTCCTCCACTAAAACTGCTAACATGGTGTTTTTCCCCAGGACAGGCCTCGGGCTGAAGGTCTGCCTACACTGAGGGCAGTTGTAGATTTCCTTTTCATCCCAGAAGTCTTTGATACAGTCCATGCAGTAGCTGTGTCCACAGGGAAGACCAACCGGATCCTTCAGTAGATCCAGACATATCGAACAAGAGAAAGTGTCACGGTCCAGCTGAGATCCTTTCTGCGCCATTTCAACTCTGTCTGTCTGTCTGTCTGTCTGTCTGTCTGTCTGTCTGTCTGTCTGTCTCTCGGTCTGTCTGTCTATCTATCTATCTATCTATATATATATATATATCTATCTATCCAGCTTGGATCCTTTCGGCACCATTTCAACTATCTGTGTCAGCGACTGTCTGAGTTTCTTTTCACAAGAACAGAAACTAGTTTGAGCTCTGATCTGAACTTAATGTGTGTGTACAGTGAATGGGGCCTGCCCTTCACCACTCGTTGGTTACGCCCATCTTCACACTGTAGATCTAAAGGGGAGGGATTCAGAGTGGAGCTGACTGTGTTTCAGAGCAGGTACAAGAGGGAGTGTTTATCGAGCTTTGCTTCATTCCAGGAAGAGGAGCGGCTGAGACGGATACTGTGTGTGTGTGTGTTTGTTTGTGTGTTTGTGTGTGTGTGTATAACACTTGTTTACAAATTTAAATACACAGGTCACTTCAGCTTTTAGGAGGAAAACACTTCTAATAATGTGTCTTACTCTTAAAAACAATACAATCTGACTCTGCAATGTGTTAACAATCACTTAACGAAATATTTACCTTCTATAAAATATCGGATTAGCCAATTGTGTTAAAAGACATACAGCTTAATTTAAAGCCTATTTAAAGCCGCTTTTCCACTGACACTACCAGAAATGTTTAGTTCCAGGAACTCATCTTCAAGGAACTAGAAGGTTTATCTGCCTGATTGTTAATATGCAAATCAGGTCGATGAAAAAAAAAACAGTAAAAGTAATTGTATGATACATTTAATAAAAGTTGAGTTTTAACAGGAATTCCCCAGTGTTAAATATGCAGTGTCAAACTCCATTAACTCTATCTGAGTTAAAATAACAACAGCTGGAGTAGAATGCCTCCTAGTGTTGGTGTCAATTTCGGTAGTTAAAAGACGGGGTGTAGAAAGTACTCTATAAGGCTTTAAATAACACTATACAGTGTATTTTTAACTCTATTTTGAGTTAATTTAACTCTAAAATTGTAACACTTTGAAGAGAGTTAATTTAACTCCAATTCTGAGTGGGACCAAATACACTCGGAAATGGTGTTAAATTTAACTCTTTTAGTGTTATTTTAACACTTCAAAATTTACTGTGCAGTGTTCCTTAATTGTATATAAACATACATATGTGCCCATACACTCGTGGAAGGTTTCATTGTGAAATACACACAATAATTGCTGAAACTAGAGTTTGCTGGTATTATGTCAGACCAATGGTGAAAGTCACCAAACCGGTTCTGAAGCAGGTACATTAATTTGTTTAGTAGTCGATGTTCCCGAAGGACAATCGTTTATTTTTTTATTATTAGAAATGTATTTTCTATTTAATTTGTTCCTGCTTCCACCAAAAATATTTTACAAACATAACATGTATTCCAAACAACTGCAAAATAAACAGAAATATCTTTATTTATACAATCCCAGAATGGTGCCAAGCCCACATTAAAGGTTCACTATGTAACTTCGCTTGTGTCAGAGAAATGAAAATATTCTATGGTATATTCTCATATCTGAATAAAAAAAACTTTACTGACAGGGAAATTGGATCCCTGGAACACTGTTCTAAGTAAGAAAGATACATCAAAAGTTACTATCTTACTATCCTTGTTATTGTTACAACAATGTTAACATTTGCAATCCCTCTGTTAATAAATACAGTTCCATGTATGTACCACAGTGTCTTAAGTAGATTGAGAAAAAAATGTCATCTCATGTGAAAGGGTGTTTCATTTCTAAATGTGAAGGGTAACATATTAATTTGTTGAACATTGCACCCTGTTTTGTCCAACTTCTCAATAATCAGTGTGTAATGATTATTTTTTGCCACATGATGGCAGCACAATATAAGAAAAAAACACTTCATCACAGAATTATCCCAGTGTCACTGATAGACACACAGTGGCATTAAGGGTCATGAATTGAGTTGATTTCTTATTGTATTGTCTGTAGATAAAAATAAACTGATGTTAAGATATTTTCTTTTCCGGTTACAGAGACTGGATATGTTTGTGTTGTATTAGTAATACATACTGTGTTTCAAACCAATGGTACTACTGTTAGGGAACTATTTTGTGTTCTTTTAACCAGAGTTGAAAAAGGAAAACAAAAGTAGAAGATTTATTTCAAAGCTTAAAGGTTTATTATCTAAATTGAGTGAGCAGAAACATGTAGGCCTAGATGGAGCTTACTGGTTCTCAAAAAGTGTCCCCAGTAAGACCGAAGTTAAAATGGTGGGAAATAGTGTTATATGGAAAGAGATACATTATTTCTGATTAGTAGAACATGTGTTGGAGGGTGGCCGTAGATGTTAGGCTTGGCTTCCCGATGACGTCTCCTTCTGGCTGGTCTTCCACTGGCATAAGATACATTTCATGGCTAACACTACCCTGCTCATAAGAGAGGTAAAGGGAGGGTGCAGGGTCGTTGCTAGGCCGGTTGTCATGTGCTGGCACATCCCACACAAATAGTTCTCCCTTGACCTTGAGCAAGTGATAAAAAAAGTATCTACTGAAACTGCCTGCCTCTGTATATGCGGTGTTTTTATGTGCACTTACAATATGGTGAGCCTAGAATGCTCAATAATGTGAATTTAATAAACATACAAAGGTGTGAAAAATAGAGGATATAGTATAAAAAGCATAAGACTATAACATTAAAATTATTCTCACACTCACCACACGCCACTTGTGAGTGAGTCCATGTAAACTTTGGCTCAAGCAATCTATGTTGTAGTGCTTTTTTTCTTTCTTTTTTGCAGTGTTTGCATTTTGTTTTTTAAATATATTGTATGCTCTTTAAATAAGAATTGCCGTGCTGCTTAGGCTTGTATAACCGTACACATTATATCACCGGGAAAATTTAAGTACATTAATTATGATATTTTACTGTATCAGTATCGGCCGATAACCAAAACCCAGATATCCAAATCGGATTGGAACTGAAAAAATAGTGGATTGGTGCATCTATAGAGACATCAGTGATGCAAACATATCCAGCTTTCACAAACTCTCTGTCTCTCCTTCTGATATTCACAGTCAGCATCACTGGTGTTCAGTGGAGATTTTGATCCTACAGCTGAAAACAAATGGTATTTTTATTTTTTTCCCGAGTGAAACAGGCTCCAGAATCAGCTCCCACCTGGGGGTGTGGGCCCCTGGCGAGATTGTGTGTGTGTGTGTGTGTGTGTGTGTGTGTGTGTGCGGTGGGTGTGTGGGGGGGGGGGGGGGTGGGTGTGTGTGGTTGTGTGTGTGTGTGTGTGTGTGTGTGTGTGTGTGTGTGTGTGGGGGGGGGGGTACTTGTACTTGTACATGCCTCTTTCTGGGGACCAGTTTTGGCTTTTGACCATCGGAGTGAGGACACATTTGGAAAGTGAGGACATTTGGCCTGATCCTCACTTCTTTTAAGGCTGTTTGAGAGTTAAGACTAGGTTTAAAGGTTCAGGTGTGAATTCATTCTAGGTTAGGGTACGTGGAAGGGTTGGGGTTAGGCATTTAGTTATGATAGTCAAAGTTAGGGATTGGGGCTAGGGCATATATTATGTCAATAAGGGTCCTCACAAGTAATAAGTACAAGAATATGTGTGTGTTTTACCTATGTTGTTAAACAATACCACCAGAATCCTTTGCCTCTTGGTGGCTGTTGTCAAAGTGAACTACAGCTGTACATGCATCTATTGTGATGCAGCCTATTATCAATATCAACCAAACAGGTACAGGTGTGAACTATTCTAAAATATATTTTATTGAATTAAAGGCTGTAAATTAAATACTTGGTTGAATTAAGAACATTACAAATAATGTATAAAGCAAAAAATAACCATTATCAGGAAGTATCCAAAAGCTGTTTTGTGGCATTCAGTCTGCCACAATATGCTCTTTCGCATTTAAATGTCAACAGTGTACTTTATCATATTTGTTTCTAATTGTTCTCAACCAGCTTTGTTTTAGTAAATATGAAAACACTTTTTCTGGGGGAAAATAATGAAATCTTTATTTATGACTTAAACAATGTTAGAAATTAACAGAAAGTGTGTTCTTTGGCCAGAAATGTGAAGGAAAAATAACAAGAGAAAGTTATAAAGTTCAAGCCTGTATTTTCAAGGCTTTAGTTTTATTTAGAGTAAATTGACAAGGTAAGATATGTGGTCAGAATCCAGGATGAGAAAAAAAGTGAAAGTGAAATCCCTTACAGACAGATCTTATAATTATATCAAATCTACATGCCCGTGATTGGTTGTTAATAGTGCCGGTAAGAACCGTGGTTTTAAACTTAAGCTCTCCATAGGCTGTCAAGCTTATTCCAAGCATTGTGACCTCCTGTTTCCTGTTCTTGTCCAATCGAATGGTCTTCCCTCCAGCTGTCATATGCGTAAGAAAAATCGCAATGCCTCTCCTGCTCTTCTCCTCAACCTATGTGCATGGTTTGCAGCTATGTGTCTTATGGTTAGTCAGCAGATCAAGTCCTATCAAACATTCCTTTGTTAAGTAGCTACAAACCTTTCTCTGTGCTGGGAAAATGCTCCTCTATCTCAAGGGTATTTCTCTCCCACAAATGTGTCATGTGGGCCTCTGCTTCTATCCCTGTCTCTTATAAAAATAACTATTTAGGTTAAATTGTTTGATTAGATAATAACATGAATGTATCAGTTTAGTATATATGGATTGTTAGTTGATTATATAAAAGTAAAGGTACATATAATGTGATTAGTATTACATCAATAATATTGGAAAATGTATTTTTCTAACAACACACTGTCTTTTCACACATTCCATCAGGCTGTTGAATTATTTCATTTACATATCAACTTCACTTCAATCTCAGTTATTTAAATATAATATACGAAATAATTTATCCATTGATTATGGTCACTGTTACTAATTTTTACCTCAATTTTAACATTTAATCAAAAATACATTTGAATGTACTTAGGCTTTAATTTTCGGGATGTTGTCCTATAACATTGGACAAAGTGGTGAGAGCAAAATATCAAGAACAGATTAAGGTCTGGTGCTTTCTCTCTAAATAACCCAATCAAGGGAAGAGACACAACAACAAACAAATACATCAATACAAATATTCAACCATCATTTAGAGCACAGAGAAGTTTACATGTTCATGCATATAAATGTCAGTTTAGGTAAATTATAGTCACCATAAGCAGTGATAGCCTACATGGTTAAACACACACAGGAAATATTTAACTGAAAATCAAATGAGAAGATTTCAAAGTCCCGCCCATAATTGTTGATTGACAGCTGATATCTGAGCAGTGAGGATATAAAACTAAAATATTTTTTCAGCAACAAATATGTTGACAATCCAAGTTACAAGTCTCTAGAAACTTGGTCTGAAAAAGTAAAAATCAATATGAAATATAAAATATAAAAATCATAGTGAGGGGTCTTAATGAGCTTTTACATAGATCTGGCTGAAAATACATGTTCAAACATATTATAACACTTAGTTATAAAAACTGCTTATTTACTGTCTACAGTGTTTTACAGGACTGTCTGGGCGTGGCAGTATCAAACTGATTATATGAGGCATTCATTCATAGACTGTTTGGGTAGAGAACAGCTGTGATTGGTTCAAAGTCCGTAAACTGAATGTCTGTACCATTTGTGGATTGATACAAATACCTTATTCTTTTCAGATGCTAACTATCTTGCAAGAAATATTATGTGGAGTTGGCTCTACAGGGCCTTTAACCCTCCTGTTATCCTCAAATATTACTAACACATTTCACCCTCGGGGTCGATCTTCTGCTCCAGCTTCTCCTGAAGATCTCGGATGTGACTCTTTTATTTTCTGGATGAGAAGGTCCAGCTTGGCGAAGGTCTTCAAACAGTGCTCCACTGCTTTATCAGCAGAGCCATTGATAGCATCGGCTAGGGAAATGGGACGATAGCAAGTTTTTCATGTCACGATTATCCTGGTCATTAAATGTGTGATTAACAATATTATCACAATAATAAACAAAACTTGCTTTAAAGGCCCTGGCAACCGGAAATTAATAGGAATAGGAACAGCGGTTCAATTCCTTGTTAACACTTATAACTTATCAGCCAATCACATAATAGCAACTCAATGCATTTAGGCCTGTAGACTTGGACAGTACAACTTATTGAAGAAAACCGAGCAACAGAAGGGTGAAGAAAGGGGGTTTAAGTGACTTTGAACATGGCAATGTTGATGGTGCCAGACGGGCTGGTCTGAGTATTTCGGAAACTGCTGATCTACTGGGATTTTTTTACTCACAACCATCTCTAGGGCTTACAGAGAATGGCTTTAAAAGAAGAAACAATATCCAGTGAGCGGCAGCTGTGTTGAGGAAAATGCCTTGTTGATGTCAGATGTCAGAGGAGGGTGGGCATACTGGTTCGAGATGATAGAAAGGCAACAGTAACTCAAATAACCACTTGTTACTACAAAGGTCTGCAGAATACTATCTCTGAAAGCACAACATGTCCAACCTTGAAGCAGATGGGCTACAGTAGCAGAAGACCCCACCGGGTGCCACTCCTGTCAGCTAAGTACAGGAAACTGTGATTACAATTTGCACAGGTTCACCCAAATTGGACAATAAAGATTGGAAAAATCTGATGAGTCTCGATAATAGTTGCGAAGTGCAGATGGTAGGGTCAGAATTTGGCGTAAATAACATGAAAGTTTGGATCCATCCTGCTGTGCACCATCAACCATACATTGTTCAAAGTTGAACTTCAGCTTGTTGTCTTGACCAAGTCTAAATGCCTAAATGCATTGAGTTGCTGCTATATGATTAGCTGATTATATATATATTTTGTTTACATGCAATTGAACAGGTGTACCTAATAAAGTGGCCGGTGAGTCTATAATATAATATAATATAATATAATATAATATAATATAATATAATATAATATAATATAATATAATATAATATAATATACATTGTGAATCTTCATACAAGTGATCTAACTGTCAAGATGTTCTGACCTTAGTCTTGTGTAAGATAATTTAAGGTTGTTTATAACTGAGATAGTATGTACTGGATACTAAGATTGCACCAAAGTATGTTTGTTAAAACCTACTACGTTAACCCTCATGAACTCTATTACATAAGTTGATGTTTGTGACTATTCATTCTAGACAGTAAAAAATAATTTTTTCAACTAAGTTTTTATAATATTTATAAACATTTAATTTCAATCATATGTGTGTTAAAGCGTATTAAGATGCCCAACTTTGATATAATATATTGATCTTTACTATTTCAGACCAGGTTAACAGAGCCCTTAAACTTTGTAATTTGCACCTAAACATAAGATAACTTTGATAAACAATCTACTACCTCTAGCAGCAGCTTGGAGTGTAGTCTTCTTCATCTCCTCCACTAAAACTGCTAACATGGTGTTTTTCCCCAGGACAGGCCTCGGGCTGAAGGTCTGCCTACACTGAGGGCAGCTGTAGATTTCCTTTTCATCCCAGAAGTCTTTGATACAGTCCATGCAGTAGCTGTGTCCACAGGGAACGGTCACCGGATCCTTCAGTAGATCCACACATATCGAACAAGAGAAAGTTATACGGTCCCGCTGAGATCTGTTCTGCGCCATTTCAACTCTCTCTGTCTTGAGTTTCTTTTCACTAGAAACTAAACTAGTCTGAAGTCTTATCTTAACTACATGTGTGTGTGTGTGCAGTGAATGGGGCCTGTCCTTCCCACACGTTGGTTACGCCCATCTTGGAGCTGACTGTGTTTCAGAGCAGGAGGAAGAGGGAGGAAGAGGAGCTGATTAATGAGAGAGATAATCTGTGTGTGTGTGTGTGTGTGTGTGCGTGTGTTTAACACTTGTTTACAACAGAGATCAGATCTCATTTAAAGAAACTGGTCACTTCAGCTTTTAGGAGAAATATTCTTCTTAGAATATGTCTTTTTCTTCACTAAAAGTACAATTTGACTCTGCAGTGTGTTAACACTCACTTAACAAAATAATTAACCTTAATACTATGTGAGTTCAGTTTAGTCATGTCGTGAATCCTTCTTTAAATGGTCATAAAACTCAAGGGCTCGGGCTCTAGAGTTTTACAGTTTATTGTTCAGCTCTCAGTCATACATGAACATTGCATCTTAACTACTGTATGTTAACACTAGACTCTGTAACCCAAAGGTCCCTGACAGAGATTATTAGTATTTTAATATTAACTTTGTAAAATTAAAATTAACTTGTAAGCGATATATAATCAGTTACTTTAATTTCTGACGGTCACAGCTTTACATGAAAGACATGTGAGAAAATGACAGCCTTGGGAGAAGCACAAAAGAGCCATTAAAGTGACTGTTGTGGAAGGTCAAATAAACTGCTGATGCTAGCTGCAGGCAATCACATGAGAGGCAACAGAGATCAGATACTTTTTCCTTCTGCATTTGACCGCTCTCGCTGAGGCAACCCTCTGCGGGACCAGATCCACCTCGACTCATCACTGTGACAAATATAAACCAATCATAGCTTAGCACATTTTCCTTATATTAGACTCTGTATAACATTAAAGCATTCTGATTCTGACTCTCACCCCTGTATATTATGCTCATAATAATCCTGCCTTTTAATTATCTTTACATAAACCGAGGCCTTGAAATTTACAAGCTCGAATCAGACAACATTCTCTTGTTTTTTATTCCTTCACAACTCTGGACCAAAAGGAACACGTTTTGTTATTTCTAACATCCCTTCCCCAAGAACAACACATGTCACAGACTGTAGCTCCCTCTAGTGACTTACACAGACATAGTCATAACAATCCACATCACAAGCAATTTAGTAAGGACATACAGTTTACTGTAAAGCTTTCACAGCTCCTACACAACATGCATTGTTGAACATAGTTAACTAAACTTTACACACTGACACTACACTGCACTGATAGATAAACTGAGTGCAGTGAGATCAGTGAATTAAAAAAAAGTGTCTTAAATGATACACCTTTGAAAATACATTTTATAAAGAAAGGGACATGGTCAGTTTGTCAACACATCCCATCAGTAAAGTCTGTTCAATGATTTCTAAACAGATTCACTTCACTTCAATCTCAGCTATGTACATGGAAATAATGAATGATTTCTGTATCGATATGATCACGTTAATAACAGTTTATAACACACCGTAGTCCCTCATATATACCTTGATTTAAACAACACAATTGAGTGTGTTAAACAATGCAGCTAAACTTTCTTTTTGCTATTGTACAAAGTGGTGAGAGCTAAATATGTGGGATACATGAAGGTCTGGTGCCTTCACTTCAAGGACCGACGCAGTTGACGAGACACAACAACAAACAAATACATCAATACAAATATTCAACAATAAAAAAATAAGTTTACATGTTCATGAAGATAAATGTCAGTTTAGGTAAATTATAGTCACCATGAGCACCATGGTTAAACAGACAGGAAACATTTAACTGAAAAACAAATTAGAAGATCTCAAAGTCCCGCCCATAATTGTTGATTGACAGCTGATATCTCAGCAGTGAGTAAATAAAACTAAAATCATTGTTCAGCAACAATTATGACAACAATCCAAGTTACAAGTCTCTAGAAACTTGGTCTGAAAAAATAAAAATTAATATAAGATCTCACAGTTAGGGGCCTTAATAAGCTTTAACAAAAATCTGCATCATTTATAAAATGTAGTTATAAAAACTGTTTTTTTACTGTCTAGACTGTTTGGGTGTGGCTGTATCAAATGGTCTCCATGGTGACATTAATTATTCTCATAGAATGTTCAGGCAGAGATGTGCTGTGATTGGTTTTAAATAGTTAATGTAAACCGAATTTCAGTTTTTGGATTGAAAAAATATGCCTTACTCTTTCCAGGTGCTTTACTATCATTCAACTAACTCCCCAATTTACATAGTTAGAAGGATTGACTGAATTTGGCTCTACAGGGCCTTTAAGGATCAAAACACAGTTTAACCCACTAACACTTGAATGACTTGAGTTCACATAATTCAGCAGTGTCATCATAATAATGAAGCCAAAATCCAGCATAGAGCGGCTGAGTGAATGTGGTCTGGACTCTGTGGAGGAGAGTCATCGTTTTAGAGACGCTGTAGAAGGACAGAACACCTGCACTGTGATCCAGGTACACTCCTATTCTGGAGGACAGAGGACCTGAGACGGGAATTTGTAAATTGACAAACCAAAATTTAAAACAGTTTTTGTGACAATATAACGCCCAAGATTTATCATTTCGTCCAAATTCACATTCATTCGTCCCCCTTGATCTGCTGATATTCTTGTATGCGACCGCTACATCAACTCCATTCCCTCTCCACTCCACCTCCCAGTAACGACGTCCAGTCAGACTCTCTTTACTCAGGACCTGCCAACGTCCAGTGAATCCGTCTGGATGACTAGGATAAGACTGTTGTTCTTCCATTACTGTAGCTTTCCTGTTCCCCTCAGATAATAACAGCCCTGTTTCTGCTGTGTTTGGATCCAGTGTGAGTTGACTTGAATATCTTAAGAAGTCAGCTCTGGTCTTGGGCTCTGGCTCTGGTTGTGGCAGTAAAACATCCACTTGAGTCTCTATCAGTGAGATGTTTGTCCATGTCTCTCTTAGGACGTCCTGTAGTTTCTCTCTGGCTTCTGACACAGCCGCTGTCACGTCCTCAAAGTATCTCAGAGGACGGATGTTGATGCTGGATGTAGATTCACTGAGTACTGGCAGTGAGGTGTAGTCGTGTAGAAACTGGTTGTGATCCTCTGTGTGTGACAGCGTCTTCAGCTCAGCGTCTCTCCTCTTCAAATCAGCGATCTCCTGCTCCAGCTTCTCCTGAAGATCTCTGACTCGACTCACTTCAGTTTCCTGCTTTGCTCTGAGCTGCTGCTTCACATCAGAGCCTCTTTTCTGGATGAGACGGATCAGCTCGGCGAAAGTCTTCTCACTGTGCTCCACTGCTTTATCAGCAGAGCCATTGATAGCCTCCACCTCCTGTTGAAGAACCTTCACATCTTTCTCTCTGTCCTGGATTCCCACCTGGATATTTTGTCGACTCACTTCGAGCTCTTTCTGCCTTGCAGTAAATTCTGCTGCAGCTGACACTGTGTTGTGGCCTTTGTGTTTGTCCATTAAACACAGATAACAGATAGACTGCTGATCAGTACGGCAGAAAATCTCCATCACCTTATCGTGACTGGAGCAGATGTTCTCCTGGAGGTTCTTGGAGGGCTCCACCAGCTTGTGTTTCTGTAATTGATCCACGTTGTAATGAGGCTGGAGGTGTTCCTCACAGTAAGAGACCAGACACACCAGACAGGACTTGAGGGCTTTTAGTTTTCTCCCAGTGCAGACGTCACAGGACACATCTTCAGGTCCAGCATAGCAGTGATCAGAAGCAGCTAAGGATATGGGATGATGTCAGACTTTCATGTCACCATTTTCCTTGCCATACTATTTGCGATTGGGATATTATCACACAAATGTACAAAGCTTGCTTTAAACATAAATGGCACTTAAACATACTGAATTCATTGTACGGTACATTTAGTTAAGAAACAATATAATAACTGTGTATTGTCTCACCTCTAGTAGCAGCTTGGAGTCCAGTCTTCTTCAGCTCCTCCACTAAAACTGCTAACATGGTGTTTTTCCCCAGGACAGGCCTCGGGCTGAAGGTCTGCCTACACTGAGGGCAGCTGTAGATTTCCTTTTCATCCCAGAAGTCTTTGATACAGTCCATGCAGTAGCTGTGGCCACAGGGAACGGTCACCGGATCCTTCAGTAGATCCAGACATATCGAACAAGAGAAAGTTTCACGGTCCAGCTGAGATCCTTTCTGCGCCATTTCAACTATGTCTGTCTGTCTGTCTGTCTGTCTGTCTGTCTGTCTGTCTGTCTGACTGTCTGACTATCTATCTGTCTATCTATCTATCTATCTATCTATCTATCTATCTATCTATCTATCTATCTATCTATCTATCTATCTATATATCTATCTATCTATCTATCTGTCCAGCTGAGATCCTTTGCGGCATTTCAACTTTGTGTCAGCGACTGTCTGAGTTTCTTTTCACTAGAAACTAAACTAGTCTGGACTCTGATCTGAACTACATGTGACGTGTGTGTGTGTGTGTGTGTGTGTGTGTGTGTGTGTGTGTGTGTGTGCGTGTGTGTGTGTGTGTGTGTACAGTGAATGAGGCCTGCCCTTTCCGCACCTTGGTTACGCCCATCTTCACACAGTAGATCTAAAGGGGAGGGATTCAGAGTGGAGCTGACCGTGTTTCAGAGCAGGTAGAAGAGGGAGGGTGTATCGAGCTTTGCTTCATTCAAGGAAGAGGAGCGGCTTCATGAGAGAGACACTGTGTGTGTGTGTGTGTGTGTGTGTGTGTGTGTGTAACACTTGTTTACAACAGAGATCATGCCTCATTTAAAGACACAGGTCACTTCAGCTTTCAGGAGGAAAACTCTTCTTAGAATCTGTCTTTGTCATCAGTACACAAAGTACACAAAGTACAAAAAGTACACTTTGACTCTGCAATGTGTAAACAAACACTTTAAAAAATATTTACCTTCTATAAAATTTCAGTTTAGCCAATTTTGTTAAAGGACATGCAGCTTCATTTAAAGCCTACTTAATAGCCGCTTTTCCACCAAAACTACCATACATGTATAGTTCCAGGAAGTCCTCTTCAAGGAGCTAAAAGGTTCATCTGCCTGATTGTTATTATGCAAATCAGGTCGATGACGTATGGAAAACAGTAAAAGTAACTGCACTGCACGCCATTGTATGATACATTTAATAAATGTTGAGATTTGACAGAAATCAGTGTGCCTAATTGTATAAAAACATATATTTGCCCATACGCTCGTGGGAGGTTTCATTGTGAAAGACACACAAATTGTTGAAACTAGAGTTTGCTGGTATCATGTCAGACCACAGGTGAAAGTCACCAAACCGGTTCTGGAGCGGGTACGTGTGTGGCCAGAGGAGGCCGCTGCTGCACTGCGGGACTGTTTTGATACAACTGACTGGGAGATGTTTAAACAGGCAGCCAACTACCACCACATCCACACAGATATTTAGGAGTACTCTGACACTGTCACCTCCTACAGTATGCGATGCATTGCTGATGTTCAGTTAGTTTAGTTTTAGTTCCAGGGACTACAGGTGGACAATTGCTGTTTGCTAAAACCTGGTACAATGCATCTCTCCTTGCTCTAAACAAGGTTAATGTTTCTGTTGTACATTGTCCCTGTTTAAATAAAGTTACATTACATGAAGTTTTTCGATCACATAGATTCACTACATTAGATACAAACACAAGTTAAAAACACAAAAAAACGAAAAAAACAAAAACGATTGTCATCACTATGTATACATTTACATTTCTTATCAATCAAATGCATTACTGTTGTAACTCTTACCAGAACCATCACCACCCGGGCTAACCAGAAGCCATGGCTGACAGGAGAGGTCTGCAGGCTACTGTGGCTGCTCCCAATCTCTGGAACAGTTTTCCCCTGAGTCTGAGAACTTCCCAGTCTATTGACCAGTTTAAAACATTATTTAAGACTAACTTTTTTTGCTTTGGCTTTTAACACATTTTTTTTTTAGGCCTATTCGTTGTTTTGTATTGCATTTTGTACAGCACTCTGGTCAACTAATGTTGTTTTTTAAATGTGCTATATAAATACATTTGACTTTGACTTTGACTTACTGAGGGCCAGGAACACCACCTTCAGAGCTGGGGACACAGCCGTCCTGAGAACAGCGAGGGCCAACCTGTCCAGTGGCATCAGGAAAGCCAAACTCAGCTACACCAACAAAATATCCGAACACTTCAAGGACATTCATTCTCTCTCTCTTTTGTAATTGTATCAGAAGATACACTCCATGACTTTTTCCATGGCATCGAATCGGATATCAAATGAAGCAAATAGTCACAAAGAAAAAAAAGAAGGATATGCGTAGTTGCACACAGAAAGTTAGAGAGAGGGCGAGACATCCGGAAAGCACCTAAATAATAACCGGACACTTCAAAGACAGCAGAGAAGCGCGGATTTTGTGTTAAAAGTTTTGTGAATATGACAGCAATCTACGACTAAACACTACATTTGTCATTTTGGCCACACACTTTCACTTTAGACCCGTGTTTTATTTTCAACAGTTTGAAAAATGTCAATTATGATTGGAGAATGGATGCCTTCAAGTAAAACAGAAAAATAGTAAATGTAAAACTCATCACTTTGGATTTACAATGCGTCCTTGACTGTCTGCAGCTTGTGGCCAGCAGGTGGCAAGATTTCACCACTACTGGGTTTAGGTGTGTGTGTGTGTGTGTGTGTGTGTGTGTGTGTGTGTGTGTGTGTGTGTGTGTGTGTGTGTGTGTGTGTGTGTGTGTGTGTGTGT
>CM049399.1:34647500-34650000 GCA_026929865.2 Hyperoplus lanceolatus | reverse complement strand
CTTAAACCTTACTCCAAAGCGAGTCTGGTTAATGAATGTTGTGGTTCTCGGAGTTTGAGCTATGGCAACATGCCCGTTTACAGAGCCTAGGCTGCATGTGTATTAACACTGTCTTATTTTTCAAGCACACACACACACACACACACACACACACAATATGGATGCATTGAGGAGATATTCACTTTTCGTTTTTGAGAAAAAGTGATTTTGACAACCAAGCCTTCTCCAGAATCACTGACCCCACCTTTAATATTCTCACTTCAGTCTTCAAGAACTGCATAAAAAACTTAAACAACGTTGCCAGTTCCACGCCAACTACAGTATCGGAAACAAGCTAGTTCAGTTATTAGTGTAATGGGCTACACGTTTTAGATCTTTAATACAAACTTTTTAGTATTGTTATACATTTTGACTACTGCCCGTCCACTCATTAATGTTACTGCAGTTTTCAGTGAAAGATTTTCTCTGTCCATCTGTCCGTTAGTTCGTATCTCTGGGTAAAGTCACACTCTCTCCACCTGTCTCCACTCAGCGGGCAGATGTGTTGAGTTAATGAACAGGCTGATTGGGCATATGTCGAGGTCAGGGGCTTGGGGCTAGTCTGCCTTCACACACACACACACACACACACACACACACACACAGAGACACACACACACACACACACCCCCCCCCCCCCCCACACACACACACACACACACACACACACACACACACACACACACACACACACACACACACACACACACACACACGCAGAAGGACACACACACACACGCAGAAGGACACTCACATACACAAGCAGACATGCACACAGGCACGGACACACATGCACGCACGCACACACGCACAGACACACACACACACACACACTCACGCCCAAATGTATGCAGACACGCACACGCTCGCACACGCACACACACAAACACACACACACACCTCTGCCTTCTCACTGGGAACCAGATGAAGGGCTGGTGCATCTGCCCAAGCTGCTGGTCAGGTCAGAGCAGAGCACTGTGGCCAATTAGCAGCTCCACCAGAAGTACATCTCTATTTTCCCTCGCTCAAAATCCAGTATTAGATGTGTCAGAGAGATAACAGCACATGTGTTTCAGAATATATAGTGTCAAATGTACTTCTTTCTTTCTTTCTTTCTTTCTTTCTTTCTTTCTTTCTTTCTTTCTTTCTTTCTTTCTTTCTTTCTTTCTTTCTTTCTTTCTTTATACAGGTAAATCCCATTGAGACCGGAGACTCTTTTTCAAAGAAACCTGTTCCCATTTACACGTTACCATTCACACACCGATAGCAGGCTAACTATCGACATTCACACAAGGCCAAGGTGGGTGAAGTGTCTTGCCCAAGGACAAAACGACCATGACACAAGTGGCAGGGCGGGGATCGAACCGCCAACCCTTCGATCATCAGCCGACCCGCTCTACCACCTGAGCCACAGTCGCTTTTAAAATTTAACTAGTCAGAAGGGTATTCGATCTATCACATATCTCTCAATCTTAATATGTCAAATGCTGGGGATAAATGAACACTACTAAGTGTTTCTACCAAGTCTGTCCTGAAAAAAGCCAATTCCCTACCCTGGAAATCCAGACCCATATCTAGAACGATAGAGTGTCTGGCCACGATCAATAGACCCTTCCCAACGCTACACGTGCATTTCAAATACCACTGCATGCAATTGGATAGCACTGTGACCAATCAGAGCCATGAACAAGGTGACGTATTAAGCCCTTCAAAAGTAAACAAATCCAGGGCGCTGCGGTGGCATATTGGATAGAGCGTGTACCATAGCCTATTAGCTTAGCTTAGTGGTCGTAGGTTCAAATCCAACCCGTGGACCTTTACTGCAGGTCTTCCCCTCTCTCTCCCTCTCTCTCTCGCTATTTCAACTCTGTACTATCTTATAAAGAATGGAAATGCCAAAAAAATATTGTTAGAATAAAGATAAAATACTAAGAATCACATGTAGTAAACATATGTTTTGTAAAGTAACTGCAGGCTCTTCAAAAGTAAACAAATCCCCCTCCTCTGAAACTGCACGATACAACAATTAAAGAATTGTTGTATCGTGTGTGTGTGTGTGTGTTTGTGTGTGTGTGTGTGTGTGTGTGTGTGTGAATGCGACTAGGTTACCGTGACAGCGACCAACCAACCAACACTCTCTCCTCCTCTGATTCGCTGTCAAGACATTTAGTCAGAGAATTACACTTTAGATGAGAATTATAAACTGTTCAATAGACGCAATGCATTCGCAATCACACTGATGTGCACAGGCAGGCATGAGAAAGCACACACACACACACACACACACACACACACACACACACGCACGCTCACACAGACACACACACACACAAACGCTCACACAGACAGACACAGAAAGACGCAAACACACACACACACACACACACACACACACACACACACACACACACAGAAAGACGCAGACACACACAGACAGACAGATACCAAACACAAATACACA
>CM049399.1:34635000-34642500 GCA_026929865.2 Hyperoplus lanceolatus | reverse complement strand
GTGTGTGTGTGTGTGTGTGTGTGTGTGTGTGTGTGTGTGTGTGTGTGTGTGTGTGTGTGTGTGTGTGTGTATTCAAATCTGCCATTAGCAACATCTTACACTTACACAACAACAAGACAACAATGTACTGTAGGCCTATATATAATGCTGAATCCATGCCAGTAAAGGTGGAGTCAGTGATTCTAGAGAACGCTTGTTGTCAAAATCTCTTTTTGTCTAAATCAGTGAATATCTCCTCACGATTCCCTACCTGTACGTACTGTGTGTGTGTGTGTGTGTGTGTGTGTGTGTGTGTGTGTGTGTGTGTGTGTGTGTGTGTGTGTGTGTGCTGAATGAAAAAGCTAAGTGTTAATACACAGCCTGGACTCTGTAAATTGGTCATTAAAGAAAGGGTGTATGTAAACAAAAGGGGGGCCACCATTACAGAGCCTATAGGCTGTGGATTAGTCTCGCAAGGCCAGACCAAACTACAGCAAGTAGTATGGTCTGGAAGCACTCCGTTTAGAGCCGTCTATTCGGGGGGAAACTGGGCTGGCCTGTTTGTATTTATTTAAACCAATCACAATCATCTACGGCGGGGCTAACCCCGGGAAGCAGCCAATGGAGGCGTAGCGTTGTTTGCCGACGCCAGCGCTTAATAGACGCTGGCGGGAGTGGTCAAGCCAGACTAGCTGTGGATTAACAATGGATTTTTCTTGTTTCAGCACTCACAGGGTACGAAATAAAAAAAAATAGAAAAAAAGGACACATCCTAAAAGAAGAAATGAAAGTAAACATTGACGCAGCAACGCTATTATTTGAAAATAAATAACTTCTGGAGTCGGAGGTTGAAAAGATATCTCACTTTTTATAATGACACTAGCATGACATTTATAGGGAAACTAATAGGGAAAAATAAAAAAACACACATGCAATTTCGTCGGCAAAAACATTTTTTTAAATAAAATCATGTTGGGGGGGGGGGGAATGGAACGAGGGAGAAAGAGAAAGAGAATGCGGAACACACACACTCCCCAACATTCTGGAATACATTAACACATCTTCGTCCTTTCAGTGACCTTTGAATCCTATGTGACATTTATATTTCTAATACATGAATTCATGAATTATAATCTTTCCTTTCAACCATGTATATCTATCTATACGAGTCTCCTACATATCTAACTGTACATCTACTCTCTCTAGCATATTGCATATCTCGAATAGAGTGGGGTGCGGGGGTGGGGGGGGGTTGGGGGGTTGGGGGGTTTAGTCAATAGTTATTTGTATAGCTTCAATTCCCCTGTGGAACGGAGATAATAAAGTTTAATTTGAATACGTAGGGAGTTAAGACAAAGTAGTGGAAGAAATTGATACTGAGGTTTTTCTTCAGATCATATCAAACAACTACAGAATACATCCTGCAGTGTTTTAATATTGACATATTTGTGTAGTGTGTGTGTGTGTGTGTGTGTGTGTGTGTGTGTGTGTGTGTGTGTGTGTGTGTGTGTGTGTGTGTGTGTGTGTGTGTGTGTGTGTGTGTGTGTGTGTGTGTGTGTGTGTGTGCATATCTGTAGGTCCACCTGAGGTCTACCTGCCCTTGGTTTCAATTATCTCACACACATTTTCTATACTATATTATATGAGGGGTCATTACAATTATTTGAAAATGTCTGACAAACAAGTGCTCAAAGTTTACAAGTTACACACATTGTTGGACCACATTGTTCAGAAACACAAATTGGGATTAGCCATATTCCTGGAAATCGGTTAAAGGAATACTTCACCCATACGGAACCGGCGTTTTATCATTATAAAATTGCTATTATAATATAATGAATGAGGTTTTTCTTCCCTCAGTTTTCCCTTGGCCCAGCTGTCCTGTTAATCCTATCCCTACATGTGATGTCACGCATGGGAAAATGTTGGGTTAGACAGTGAGACCATAAAACACTCTTTCTGCCTTTTCTCAGGCAAGGATGAACCAATTTCTAAAATGTTTGCACATGTATACTACATAGGATCTCAGAGTTCAATACACCTTCGCATTTGCACCGGGAAGTATTCCTTTATATTCTTAGGTGTGTTTTGGGCCATTTCTATTGGGGCGACCGTGGCTCAGGTGGTTAAGCGGGTTGGCCAATGATCCAAGGGTTGGCGGTTCGATCCCCGCCCGGCCACCTGTGTCATGGTTGTTGTGTCCTTGGGCAAGACACTTCACCCACCTTGCCTCGTGTGAATGTGTATGACTGCTGTATGTTTGAGGTGGTGGTCGGAGGGGCCGTAGGCGCTGAATGGCAGCCACGCTTCCGTCAGTCTGCCCCAGGGCAGCTGTGGCTACTATGGTAGTTTACCACCACCGGTATGACTGTGTGTGAATGAATGGAACCTGGAACCCTGTAAAGCGTCTTTGAGTGCCTTGAAAAGCGCTATATAAATCCAATCCATTATTATTATTATTATTATTATTTCAAGATGGCAGATGGTTATAAAGGTACTTTTTTATGTATTTACTTTGCCAAGAATTTGGGTAAAGGGTAAAATATACAGAACATATTTTATTTAGATGTTTTGTCAAATCTACTTTGCAGGCATCCTTGCAAATAATACATTATTGCCATTTAGGAATCACTTCTACCCATTAGGTTAGAATGTAAATAGAGGTCACAAGTTCTTAGGAAGTCTTTGTGATGTGTTGGGTAAGTTTATTTTGAACAATTTAGTTTAAATCTGTTGAATACAGTTTTGGGGGATCAAATATACATATGTATTACATGTATATATTTTTAGCACGAGTGACATTCTTAATTTTGATGTACCTTAAAGACACTTTAAAGGTGCTACAAGGAACTTTCAGTTTGTGTTCATTCTTGCACCCCATTTGGACAAGAGTGATAGTTTTTTTTACTACGCCAACTGTTGTCCCTGGGTGAGCGTATACCCATGACAAAGGCATTAAGAAAAGCTATATAAAAACAGCATGCTTTGCACTGATGGTCTTCGTTGCTGTTACATGTAATTGATGATCATCAGAGGAACATAATTAGCCTATTTCAGAAATATTTAAAAGTTCCTCATAGCACCTTTAAATAGTTGTTGGCCCAAGTCTGCATTCATAAAATAATACATTTTAGCCCTTCATGGGTACGTATAATGCACACAAAGTCAATTAGGAGAGTGGTTAACATTTCAACGAACGACCCACATGTATTTTCAGCAGCGGTCGCATATTAAAAGAGGCCCTTTGTCACTGTTCAGACTAGCCACTAGACTCATCGGTCTCCCTCTCTCCCGAGACAAACGGAGACAGAGATATATACATTCACACAGCTTTTAAAGTTTAAAAAATAACACAGAAAATATACAACCCTTTTGAATGTTTCTGTTATACCCACCGGATCTGCTTAAGGAGGAAAAACAAGGTTGGTTGATGCTACTGTTAAAAAACAAAAAAAAAAAAAAAAATGTACAAAGTTTGAGCTGCAGTTTGTCGTCTATCCAATGGTGACGAGACAACTGTGTTTTTGCACAGAGGTTTGTGGGCGTATCTTCAAGGTCGAACACGTTTTTTTGAAAATGAAACTTTCTTAGAAGTTCCATTTGTATAACATCACCTTAATAATGTCCATTAATCACTGGTCCATATCTCTCCCTAATGGCTTTCCCGGGAAAATTCTCTATTTCAGGAATGGCTGAAATGCAAAGCAAAGCCCCCGGGATTGTGATGTCTTTGAGGCCTTGTGAATCCTGTTGTTTTGCTTAAAAAGGCTTAAGTCATAATTGTTAAGTCCTTTTCAAAAAGCTGCCACACACACACACCCATCAAAATCTTTTTGAGAAATGCCTTATTTCGCACAGTCCATTCCAAGAAGAAGCAAAGAAATAGAGCAGACAATTCAAAGATGGCTGAGTGTTCTCAAAAGGACATTCACTGTAATAAAAGTCTCTCTCTCTGTTTTTTCTCAAGGTCCCAGAAATGCAAATAAGTTCTGGGCGCTCCGGTGGCGTAGTGGATAGAGCGCGTATCATATCGGCCTTCGTTGCAGTGGTCGCAGGGTTCAAATCCGACCCGTGGACCTTTACTGCAGGTCATCCCCTCTCTCTCTCTCTCTCTCTCTCTCTCTCTCTCTCTCTCTCTCTCTCTGTCTGTCTCTCCATTTCAACTCTGTACTGTCTAATAAAGCTGGAAAAATGCCCAAAAATAATCTTTAAAAAAAAAGATATGCAAATAAGTTCAAGAGTTCCACTACAGACAAGTCAACAACACGTTTCAAATTTAAATTTCATCTGTTTTTCCTTGAGCTTGTGTCTGTGTCTGATGGCCGCCCGTTGCTTTTCACGCTAAAACCGGTTAAGCCACCACCACCACTACAGCCACCCTCCTCTCCCTCACCTCTCGCCCTTCCTCCCTCTATCCACGGGTCGGACAGATAACCGTGTGAGTCTATGCCGTAGAAGTGGCGTCCATCTTTACTCCTGGCCGATAAATTGCTCTGGTCCAAAGATCCCGTGCTGTTACATTTCTTCAACAGCGGCGGCGCCAGAGAACACGGTGCCAGCAGCGACGTCAGCGAAAGACTGTTGAGCGTTTCGGACAAATGTTCGCTGTTTAGGGTCTCTCGGCAACCATCAACATCCCCAATTGTCCCCATGCCAACACCAACACCAACGTTCTCATCCGATTGGTCCATTGAGTCCTGCCTTGGATAACCAGGGCTGGTGCTGCCACCACCGCAACTGCTCTGGCTTCTCTGGTGCCCCCTAGTGGCTTGGAGGGTGAATGTAGTGCTGCGTCTTTTTTTCAGTGAAGGGGGGCCCCTGTCCGCTGTGGTCACCGTACCCGAGGTGTGTGAGGGTTGGCTGGGGTGGGTTGGGTGGGTTTGGTGGGGGTGGTGGGGTTGGAGGATGGGGAGATCCAGGTCTTGTGATGGGGAGATGCTGAAGCTAAGGCCTTCTTCCATGGTAGTCTGCAGGCTGCCCTCGGAGCTGCCCGTAGCCAGAGACGAGTCACTGTGCGATGGGTGCTGCACACAGAGTGAAGGGGGGGTGGTGGTGGAAGAAAATATGAAAGGAAGCAGTTGGTCTTCATTAGGCAAAATATTATGTAAATACACACACAAAACAGAACAAAATAGAACAGAATAGAATAGAATATTTCATTTTATAGTGAAGGAAATACTGATAACAGGTCTTTAATGATGCATTTTCAGCATCATGTTTTTGAGAGCATGTCCTGAAGATCAAACCATGAACAACATACATATACACTTGTCCTTTTTTTTCTCTTTCTTATTTCTTGTATGTCGTTGTTTTGTTTGTTTGCTTGTTTTAAAAAAATAAAACAAATAAAAGAAGTATACAGAAAAGAATAGAATAGAATCCTTTTTTGTCATTATCAGACATCCACAAACAGCATCCAAACAACAGTTGTACCAATGAATTATAAGGTGATATGCAAGTGTTTCTTTATATGGGGGGGGGTGGGGTGGTGGAAGAACATTTGAAAGGAAGCAGTTGGTCTTTAGTAGGCATACTAGTATGTAAATGAAATCCTTCATCAATACAATTCAGAAGTGCACGGAGCTAAATGTCAAATTTTAATCTTTGGTTTGTACGTCAAATAAATGTATTAAACACAGCTTGTTAACCCTCCTGTTATGTTCCGGGTCAAATTGACCCGTTTCAAAGTTTGAAGATCTAGGAAAAATAGTTAAAAGTATTTTTTCAGTATGAAACTTCTTCTGCTTGCCTTAATTAGGGCAATCAACATATAATATGAAAATATTTCATCTCACACATTTGCAACCACCCCCTGCATGTTTATATCACATAGATACTGTTCGGGTCAATTTGACCCGGCAGTAAAACTGGAGGTTAAAGGTTGTCAGAAATGTAAGACTATTTCTTTCTTTACATCTGTGAGACATATTTCACCCAAATCTCACACACACACACACATACACACACCCACACACGCACACACACACACACACACACACACACACACACACACACACACACACACACACACACACACACACACACACACACACAGATAGTGCAAGTGTTATGACTTTTGAACCATTTATGTTCCCTTTGGAAAACTCCACCCACATTCAGTGGACACTCAACAGGGGAGGGGCAAAACATATAAAATATTCTCTGCATGGGAGTCCTACCAACATTCCACTCTGTCAGGCAGACCTTTACACAATGAGCAGCAGAAGCAAAAGGATGACAGTCCAGGAGGCTCTGGAAGTCATCATTGATCATGACAGTGAAATAGAGGAGGATGTATCTTGAGCTAAATTCTGATTCTAATGATTCTGAATTTGAACCAGATGAGGGAATTGCTATTCCTATTCCTCCAAGCAAGACATTCATGTCAAAAAATTGTGAAATTCATCCCCAAATATGCGTCTGCAGAAAACATACAGGTGAAACTCATATAATTAGAATATCATTGAAAATGAATTGGAATTGAGGCAATAAGTCATGCAGAATGGACCCAAACCAAGTACTGAGTACACATGCATGATTATACTTTATAGAGGGC
Source organism: Hyperoplus lanceolatus (assembly GCA_026929865.2). Classification (NCBI taxonomy): domain Eukaryota; kingdom Metazoa; phylum Chordata; class Actinopteri; order Uranoscopiformes; family Ammodytidae; genus Hyperoplus; species Hyperoplus lanceolatus. Next base: position 34,635,965 of record CM049399.1, on the reverse strand, counting down.
TGATATTTCTGTATTAAAAATCCCTTTTTTTTATTGATTTCATGTAATATTCAAATTTTCTGAGATTTTAAATTTGGGGTTTTCATAAGCTGTGTAAATCATAATAATCTAAATTATAACAAATAAAGGCTTTGAATATCTCACCTTTCATGTAATGGGTCTATATACTATATTAGTTTCACCTTTTGAGTCAAATTACTGAAATAAATGAACTTTTGCATATTCTAATTTTTCGAGTTTCAGTGCCAGGGCCCACTAGGATGGCACTGACTCGTGTGACTGACATCAAGTCAGCTTTTGAGCTGGTCATGCCAGATTCAATACAGAAAATCATTCTGGAAATGACTAATCCTAGAAGGGAGGTGTGTTTTTGGGGAAAATTGGAAGGAGCTGGACAAAACACATTTAGATGCGTATTTGGGGCTCCTCATCCTGGCTGGGGTCGAAGGATGAATCAACAGCAAGTCTGTGGGATGCAGAGGCAGGCAGGGCTATATTTCAAGCCACAATGTCTCTGGAGACTTTTCACATTTTCTCCAGTGTTTCAAAAGTAATAAAGTGGTGAAACATTACAAAAAAAGTTTGAACATGTATTTTTTTAATGAAAAACGAGTGATTTATCCTTATTGAACCATTACCTGCTAGAGGTAAGGAACACCACATTGCACTAAATATTGATAGAACAGTTAGTAATGGAGTTGGTAATGACATGTGCACACTGCTTGTTAGGATTCTTTTTGGTTTAGGACATCTTTTGGAGATTTAAACATGCCCCGGGTCAAATTGACCCGGAACACCATTGCTGTTCCTGACAAATGAACATAACAGGAGGGTTAAATTCATATCTGGACCCAGGAGACATTATATCCATATAGGAACTGTACGTAATCCAACCCTAATTGGTTCAGCCCACTCAATTTGTCATACAGCAATTTTTATCAAATGCTTCACAGTGCAGGAGGGGG
>CM049399.1:34612500-34622500 GCA_026929865.2 Hyperoplus lanceolatus | reverse complement strand
CACACACACACACACACACACTGTCTGCCTTCTCCCCTCATTAAAACAGGCAGGGGTTTATGAAATGCAAATGTTTTTTTGATTGGGTTTTCTATTTAACATGTGATACAGCGACGTCATTGTGTGAGCATTATTTACTCTTTGGTGGATTTCCTTTAGAAAATGATGTAGAGAATTATAATTTAGGTTTCAGTTCAAAGATATTTTTTGGGCATTTTTCTGCTTTATTGATAGTGTAGAGACAGAGTTGAAATGGGGCAGAGAGGGGAGTGACATGCAGAGAACGACCGCGGGTGGGTCTGCTGCTGGGCCCGGCCCGGGAGGGGGACGCCTTACCAACTGAGCTAAAGGCGCCCCCTTTAAAACGTTATTTAATACAAATTTGATTTCATTTCTTACAGGCCCCACTGATTTGACCCCACCATTTATTGTGTGTGCCCACCTACTCCCAGATTTTATTTTATTTTCGTCCTATTTTTCTCCACACTACATCCGCTGATTGCTCTTGTGGTCAGCCAACATGATGTCTACTGTACAGGCAAATCTTGAATCTTGATGTATTTTCTTTGTTTTTACTATTCCTTAAATTTCCAATGTCTAGTCTTGATGTATGTCATGCCCCTGTAAAGCACTTTGAATGGCCTATAGTGTCTGAATCACTGGCACACACACACACACGCACACACACACACACACTCACACACACACACACGCACACGCACGCACGCATGCACGCACGCACGCACGCACGCACACACACACACTCACACGCACACACTCACACGCAGGCACACGCACACACTCACACACACGCACGCACGCACACACACACACACACACACACACACACACACACACACGCACGCAAGCACGCACGCGCACGCACACACACACACACACACTTCTTTGTTTATCTACTCATCTCTCTCTCTAAAAATACACCTGTCTCCCTCTGCAGGTGTGCAATCTGAGTTGATTATAAATGCAACTTGTAACCCACCAGCCTCCTGAGATTGAGATGAGGTAATCAGTGGACTGCACAGTGTGTGTGTGTGTGTGTGTGTGTGTGTGTGTGTGTGTGTGTGTGTGTGTGTGTGTGTGTGTGTGTGTGTGTGTAATCAGTGGACTGCACAGTTCGAGATACCAGCCCTCACAGGCATACACTATTTTTAGATCGCCGGAGACAGCGGACATTTAGTATGGTTGTGTGCTCATGTGTATCCTCTGCAGGGGTTTTGGTGTTTTACGTGTGTGTGTGTGTGTGAGTGAGTGTGTGTGAGTGAGAGAGTGAAAATGTGTGTTGGTGTGTGCGTGAGTGATAGAGTGAAATGGTGTGTTGGTGTGCGTGTGTGTGTGAGTGTGTGTCTGTCTCCATAAATGTCACCACCACATGAATACACAGCCGTCTTCATCAGATAGGGCCACGATGGAGAGCAGCGAGTCATCATTTACGGGCACAGAGACCCGCGTCCCCCACCCACACACACACACCCACCCACCCACCCTCACCCTCACACACACATCCTCACCCACACACACACACACACACACACACACACACACCCTCACCCTCACCCACACACACACCAACTCCACTCACCTGTGCTGGCGAGAACAGCCGACATCTCTTGTGGTGAGTGTGTCCATCATTCACTTCTCCTGCTCCTCCCATCACATTGCTCCCATACTGTCCCATCGTCATGACACCAGTTCCCCCGGCAACAACACCAACTCCCGGCGACGACATCATCATTCCACCTGTAGTAACCCCCCTCCTCCCCCTCCCACCCCTCCTGTTGCTCCGGCGATAGCACCAATACCCCCCATCATACAACACAGTCCCCCGCCGGCCGCCAACTCAAGCTCGATTTCGGCGTCCATTTCGGCGTCCTCTTGGGCCTCTTTGTTGGAGTCGTCGAGGTGTTTCATCAACACGGCGACCACAACGTTTATCAGCACGAATTGAGCCGTGAGAACGAAGGAGACGAAGTAGAGAGGAGAGATGAACTGCAGACCAGGGTGGCAGCCATAGTCACTGCCGGGACGGTCGAGAGGACAGTCCCTCAGGGTGTCCTGGGAGGGGAGGGTGACATTTTTTTTCTTAAACAACATATTATATATATTTGTTTTGTCATATGCACATACACTTAACAAAAATATAAACGCACCACTTTTGTTTTTGCTCCCATTTTTCATGAGATGGACTTAAAGATCTAAAATTCATTCCAGATACACAATATTACCATTTCTCTCAAACATTGTTCACACATCTGTCTAAATGTGTGATAGTGAGCACATCTGCTTTGCTGAGATAATCCATCCCACCTCACAGGTGTGCCACATCAAGATGCTGATCTGACATCATGATTAGTGCACAGGTGTGCCTTACACTGTCCACAATAAAAGGCCACTCTGAAATGTGCAGTTTTGTCTCACAGCAAAATGCCACAAGCATTGAGGGAGCGTGCAATTGGCATGCTGACAGCAGGAATGTCAACCAGATCTGTTGCTCGTGCATTGAATGTTCATTTCTCCACCATAAGCCGTCTCCAAAGGCGTTTCAGAGAATATGGCAGTACATCCAACCGGCCTCACAACCGCAGACCACGTGTAACCACACCAGCCCAGGTCCCCCACATCCAGCAGGTTCACCTCCAAGATCGTCTGAGACCAGCCACTGAGACAGCTGCTGAAACAATTGGTTTGCATAACCAAACAATTTCTGCACAAACTGTCAGAAACCGTCTCTTTACAACGTGGCGTTTTGTGAGTACAATACCTCAAATGTATTTCTGTCTTATTTTTTCATTAACAGTAAGACACTGTTTTTTAAGCCCCTCTTTAGCACTGATTAACTTTCTCTTGGTAAATGGCCCTAAGATCAAATCCTAAGAGCAGCAGGTACTTGTGTGTGATTGGATAGTTTAACTTGATTGGGGTGACGGATGACAGGGTGGAGTGGGCCGATTAAATACGCAGGGTTTTCTAAGAGTAGAAGTCTCTTCCTTGGAGGGTTTTTTGTTAATTGCACAATTTACTTTTTTTAAAACACCATCTTCCTCATCTCCATTTGCTCAAGGACACAGACACACACACACACACACACACACGCACGCACGCACGCACACACACACACACACACACACACACAAACACACACACGCTCATTACTCCCTTGTTTCTCTTGCCAACATCTTGTCTGGTCCTTGGATCTGAACTCAATACCCTTAATTATAATTTTGCTTCTCCATTTAAGTCAATGATATAATAGCCCTGCGTTCAAAATCACATAATCCAACTTTTTACTATTCTACAGTACATACTACAGGTGATCATAACAAGTATGTAGTTAGCATGTAGTATGCTATAATTGGGACATGCTTTTAGTTATTTATTACATCATAACATTGCGGCGTGAACTTGCATCTTGCCTATATATTCATATCATCGCCAGTTGTTTTCACTGGGAGGCTCTGTCAATGTGACGTCATTTCTGGTGTGCAGTGGATTGTGGGTCAGAATCGCCAACAAATAATGCTGATTTTTGAGTGAGTAAGTGAGCGAGTGAGTGAGTAAGTATTTGAGAGAGAGAAGAGAGAGAGAGAGAGATAGATAGTGTTTGTGAGTGAGTGAGTGAGTGAGTGAGTGAGTGAGTGAGTGAGTGAGTGAGTGGGAGAGAGAGAGAGAGAGAGAGAGAGAGAGAGAGAGAGAGAGAGAGAGAGAGAGAGAGAGAGAGAGAGATAGTGTGTGTGCGTATGTGTGTTTCTACTACAGGCATTGAAATGACAGCTATAAGTTAAAAACCGATTCAGCTTAGTCGATTCCACGGCCCAGAAATGTCAAGAGATAAAGTGCGATACCAACTGATTCTTATAGCCGCCACGTATATAGAGCTAAGTACTCCTTTGAGGTTTCAGGTCTCCCTTGAAAAAATAGTCTCTGGTCTCAATGGGATTTACCTGTATAAATAAAGGTTAAAAAAAAAACATAACACACACACACACACACACACACACACACAAACACGCTCACTCGATCACACACTCACTTACTCGATCACTCGATCAATCGATCACTCACTCACTCGATCACTCACTCGATCACACACACACACACACACACACACACACACACACACACACACACACACACACACACACACACACACACACACACACACACACACACACACACACACACTACTGTATATAGAGCTAACTACCTTCATGATGCCGTTCCAGTTGTCTCCGGTGGAAACCTGGAAGAGTGTGAGGAAAGCCATGCCGAAGTTTTCAAAGGTGGCGTGACGGCTCATCCCTTCACACGGATAGTCAGCATTACACACTGAGAGAGGATGCATATTAGGGGAGAAAAAAGAGGGAGAAAAATAGTTAAGCGAGTGAATCTATTGAATTTCACACTTTAAGGAAGGTTATTCAAATCAAAATCAGACATATTACACATATATTGGAGGAGCTAAGTGCTTATTTCCATCAGAATAGTTCAGTTGATGAAACAAGCGTGAACATTAATAATAATAATAATGGATTGGATTTATATAGCGCTTTTCAAGGCACTCAAAGACGCTTTACAGGGTTCCAGGTTCCATTCATTCACACACAGTCATACCGGTGGTGGTAAACTACCATAGTAGCCACAGCTGCCCTGGGGCAGACTGACGGAGCGTGGCTGCCATTCAGCTCCTACGGCCCCTCCGACCACCACCTCAAACATACAGCAGTCATACACATTCACACGAGGCAATGTGGGTGAAGTGTCTTGCCCAAGGACACAACAACCATGACACAGGTGGCCGGGCGGGGATCGAACCGCCAACCCTTGGATCATTGGCCGACCCGCTCTACCACCTGAGCCACGGTCGCCCCACCACATTGGCATGAGCATGAGTCTCCATGGAGAACTTGACAAGAAAATTGTCCGAGACATTTGAAATAGTGAATTTAAAACATTTCTCATAGGGTTGTATTGGTTTTTTTCATAATTGTTTTATATATTTTTTTTGTCTCTGAAAATGTTCTTGTCCAGTGACCCATGGAGACTGCTCATGCCAATTGTCCCGCTTGTATCATCAACTGAAAGATAGTAGCACTTATCTGCTCCACTGATATACGATCAGGTAAAAGAGACTGCCGAGTATTAAAAGGTACTGTGTGTGATATTGGATTATTTAGTGAGATCTAGTGGTGATATTTTAGATGTCAACGCTCCCTTGCTACCCCTCTCTTTGGGAGAAATTATAAAAGCTGTATGGTGGCCTTCAAGGACAAGAAGCTAGTTACTAAAGATGGCATCCTCCACCACTGCCTATGTGTGTTTGTGTGTGTGTGTGTGTGTGTGTGTCACACACTGAGACAGGATGCATATTAGGGAGAGAAACAAGAGGGAGAAACATAGTTAAGCGAGTGAATCTATTGAATTTCCAACTTTAAACCTGCAGTGTGTAGAATTTTGGGTTTTATTTCCAAGCAAATTTTGTAGAAAATTATTATAATATCCATAAGTATATTTAATTTAGTGCATAATAGCTGAAAAACATGTTTTGAATGATTTTTTTTCCCCTTAGAAAGGATCTCATACATGTCCATATTTCTGCATATCTTGGACCAAGGCCTAGTGCCGCCATCTTGAAAGTGTCATAGTTGGAATGTCATCAGGTGCATTGTTTAAAATTTAGAATTTTTCTTGTCCTTGAAGGCCACTGTAGCTTCTGTTATTATTCGAAAGGGTTGGGGTTACCCAGGGAGCGTTGCATTCTAGAACTTTGTAGAACTTTCTTGATCATGTCATATTACACACTGCACCGTTAAGGAAGGTTATTCAGATTGTAAACAGAATACACCGTTGTATATAAAGTCATCTCATTAGGTTGACAATAGGTTAAACATGTTGGTGCCAATGAGGATTTGAATCCATCTATTTAAACTAATAAGGGTACAGAGTGTATTATTGGAGTATTTAGCAGCATCTAGTGGTGAGATTTAAAAGTTAGCGCTCCATTGTTAACCCCATTGGAATTTTTACGGAAGCTACGGTGGCCTTCAAGGACAAGAACTTAGTTACTAAATATGGCATCATCCACCACTGCCTCAAGTAGTTCTCTGTGTGTGTGTGTGTGTGTGTGTGTGTGTGTGTCAGACTCACCCAGCTCTCCAAACAGCTCCACTCCCAGAGCAGCGTAGATGAAAAACAGCAACATGAAGAGTAGACCGAGGTTCCCCACCTGACACACACACACACACACACACACACACACACACACACACACACACACACACACACACACACACACACGCACACACACACAGAGGAACATTCACATTAGCTGTGTTCCAAATTGTTCCCTATTCCCTATTTTTTATTTTATTTAACCTTTATTTTTCCAGGAATATACTCATTGAGATTCAAAATCTCTTTTTCAAGAGAGTCCTGGCCAAGAAGGCAGCATAAAAACATAAAAGTTTCACATTAAAAAAACAAAATTTCACACTTATAACAAGACACAAAACACAATAAAAAATAAAAATAAAATAAAAAGTCACAAAGCATCAATCTCATTGGCAGTAAGTCAGTGTTCAGTAACCGGGCATGTACAGTTTGCGGTTAAATAGTCCTTAATCCTGCTTTTGTAATTGTTCATGGTGATAAAGGATTTAAGTTTAAGGTGTTCCTGTAGCTTACACCATGATGAGGGGGCAAAAGATTTAAAGGCACTTTCACCAAACGCAGTGTGAGTCCGAGGAACGTTATACATAATCAAACTGCTAGACCGAGTGATACGAGCACTGTTTTTAGGAACCATTAGAGAATACAAATAAGGAGGCAGATCGTGCAAAATTGCCTTATAAAGGAACCTATACCAGTGTTCCATCCTACGGGTGTATAAGGAAGACAGACCAACTTTCTCATACAATTTACAATGGTGCGTTTGGAATCCAGAGTTTTGAGACAAACCGTAATGCTGCATGGTACACAGAGTCTAGCATTTTCAGAGATGATGAGTTTGCGTGCAGATATAAAATATCACCGTAATCAATAACAGATAAAAAAATGGCTTGGACAATTTTCTTCCTGGCACAAAAAGAAAAACAACATTTATTTCTGTACAAGAAACCCAGTTTCATTCTTAGCTTTTTAGTAAGACACTCAATGTGATGTTTGAAAGAGAGATGTTCTTCTAGAAAAAAGCCCAGGTATTTGTAAGTTGCGACTCTCTCGATCACTTTGTTGTTTAAAGTAACACTCTGGTTGTCCTCCATATCAGATGTTTTCTTACTTCTTGTAAAGCAGATCATTTTGGTTTTGTCAATATTTAGTACAAGTCTTAATCTATGTAGGTTTTCCTGAACAACATTAAAAGCCGATTGGAGGTCCTTAGTTGCACTTGCTAAGGATGAAGCAGAGCTATACATAATGGTGTCATCTGCGTAAAAATGGAATTTTGTATTTGTAACATTGCAACACAAATTATTAATATAAACTGTAAATAAAATAGGACCCAAAATGGATCCTTGCGGGACACCATAGTGTATATTCTTACAGCTAGACGATAAACCATCAGCTTGGACACTGTGTGTTCTATCGCTCAGATAGTTCTCAAACCATTTAACTGATTGTGAGGAAAATCCTTTGTTCCCTAGCTTCTGTAATAAAACAGAGTGGTCGACTGCATCAAAAGCCTTTGAGAAGTCTAAGAATAGTGCAGCACAGTGTTCTTTCTCGTCAATTGCTGTTATTATGTCATTTAGAACCTTAATTGTAGCTGTGACTGTACCATGTTTCTTTCTAAACCCGGATTGCAGATCATTTAGAATACAATTTTTCGATAGAAACTCCTTTAACTGATTACTAATAAGTATATATATAGTGTTTATGTTTTAGTGAACTATATAGGGAACGAACAAAAGAGAATTCGGACACTACCCTGAACACTTCTGAACGTAATTTGCGTCAGTCAAATTCAAACTACTTTATTTATCCCACAGGCCAATTTAATTTCAACAGTCCACAGACCATTGTTGTCAAAATAACTTTTTGTCAAAATCGGTTAATATCTCCTCTCGATCCACTACCTGTATGTACCTGCAAAACATGTTAATAAACAGCCTAGGCTCTGTAAACAGTCATCTTTACTAGCTATGGTGGCCCCTTTGCTTACATACCAGTTTGCTGGGCCAAGGCTGTGTAATAACATGATAATTTTCTTCAGCACACACACAATACAGACAGGTAGCGGATCATGAGGAGATATTCACTGATTTTGACAAAAAGTGATTTTGACAACAAGCGTTCTCCAGAATCACTGACTCCACCTTTAACTATATTTTCAATGTTAAAGCTGTTTAACTGAGAGAGTGGATTTGGGACGAATAGGACATATAGTTTTAATTGTAGGAGAGGGGTACATCTGAGAAAGAGAGGGAAATAATTAAGGAATTTTGGAATCGGCCCCAAGATAACGTTTCCAAAGTTGTGTGTGTTGAAGTCCCTTGGTGGATATTTGAGCAGAGACTTGGCCTGAGGCAGTGTGCAGCTTGTAACTTAAACCCTTCACATGTCTTCAGCTGATTTTAACAGAGAAGCAAACACACACACACACACACACACACACACACACACACACACACACACACACACACACACACACACACACACACACACACACACACACACACACAGCTGCTTTTAACAGAGAGGCAAAGCACACCACAGGGACAAGGGATAGTAGTGGCAAACCCTTATGTTCACCATTCTAGTGGAGCGGCTAAGTGCGACAATCTTTCAATTTGTGATACAAGCGTGGCATGAGCAGTCTCCATGGGTCACTTGACAAGAAAATTATCCGAGACAAAAACTGAAAAAAATTAAGAAAAAATATGAAAAAACCCAGCACAACATGCATAAAAAGTAGGGCTGTCAAATTAACCCGTTCATTTCGATTAATTAATCACAGAAAAATTAACGTGATTAAAAAAATTAACGCAGATTAATCGCACTTCTATAATGCCCTTTGACCCGGTGCAAAAGTGGTGCGTAGCTGCACCGAGCTGCACCTGAAGCAGACACAGCCCGCGTGGGTGAAAGGGAGAAAAGTAAAGAGAGAAACAGGGCGCCGAGGGCTCTATAGACGGTTTAATAAGCATGAAGGTGGGAAGACATCTTACTTTATTCTCCGCAGCCAGTGTCTGTGCATTATTGATTTAGTGGGTGCAACAATGTAGGCTAGGTTCAAAACAGTATCTCTCAATCGTTCTCCCCGTGTCTCAATTTTGTTTGCTAGCTGTCTCGTCGTCCGTGTGTGTGTGTGTGTGTGTGTGTGTGTGTGTGTGTGTGTGTGTGTGTGTGTGTGTGTGTGTGTGTGTCTCTCAATATTTTTGCCTATGAGTACGATGATGGTGAATGAATCGGCATAAGCATCTGTGGCAGTGCAGCGCTGTCTGTTGTGGAAACAGAAGTTACGAGAGATGGAGAGAGAGAGAGAGTGAGAGAGCGAGAGAGAGAGAGACTAGCAGGCTATACAGCTGTTTATAAACAGGTATAAAAGTGTCATAAAAGTATGCGATTAATTTAGATTAATTAATCACAGAGCCTGTAATTAATTAGATTAATTTATTTAATCGCTTGACAGCCCAAATAAAAAGTTATCCGGAATGTCAATTAAACCTGCAGTGTGTAGAATTTTGGGTTTTATTTCCTAGCAGATTTTGTAGATAGTAATTATAGTATACATAAGTACATTTAATTTAGTGCATAATAGCTGAAAAAAATGTTTTGAATTATTTTTTCCCTTAGAAAGGGTCTCATATATGTCCATATTTCTGCATATTTTGGACCAAGGCCGAGTGCCGCCATCTTGAAAGTGTCATAGTTGGAATGTCATCAGGTGCATTGTTTAAAATTTAAAATTGTTCTTGTCCTTGAAGGCCACTGTAGCTTCTGTTATTATTCGAAAGGGTTGGGGTTACCCAGGGAGTGTTGCATT
>CM049399.1:34592500-34607500 GCA_026929865.2 Hyperoplus lanceolatus | reverse complement strand
AATAACAAATGGCGGTTTCAGTTGAGTGGTGTTTTCTAAAGCCAAACTGCATTGGGTGGAGATAAAATGGGCTATTGTCAAGATGTGCCACAAGTTGCTCTATTATATGTTTTTCTATTATTTTGGAGACAACTGGAAGAATACTAATTGGCCTATAGTTACTTGTTTCTGTGGGTTCCCCAGCTTTATAGATTGGTGTGATTACAGAGCATTTCCAAGAGTTTGGAAAGACACCTTCTGTTATGGATTGATTTATAATGTTGGTGATTGGTTCAAATGAGTGACTGTTTATGTTCCTTGTAAAAGACCGTATCCATACCAAATGCATCTTTGGCTCTAGAGTTTTTCAGTCTACAAATGATCCTATCAACATCCCCCTGTGATGCTGCATGTATTTCAAAAACAGGAGCACATGTGTTTACTGGAGATGTGGTAAAAGCTTGTCCTTTTCCGTCCTTTGTTAAATTTGTTACAGAATTTATAAAATAAGTATTAAAAGCTTCGGCCATTTGCTGTGGATCACTGATTACCTCATCATTATGTTTTAACTCTCTGATGACTCTATGTGATACTGTGTTTCCCATCAGTTTCTTTATACTAGTCCAGATTTCTTTGGTATTACCCTTTGCGTTACTTATTATGTTAATGAAGAAGCCTGCTTTTGCGTTTCTAATTTCTTTTGTTACTCTATTTCTAAGTGATGTAAAGATCTGCCGATCATGTGTTGTTTTAGTTTTGTATGCAGTCTTAAGTGCAAAATCACGCTGTTTCATTAATGTCCAGATGGTGCTATTCAGCCAGGGCAAGTGTTTTTTCTGTGATTTTACATGTACCTTTTTTTGGAATTGACCTATTGTTTCTTGAATGGTTGTCATGAAGGTTTGGGAGTTTTCAGTTACTTTTTCATGACACAAATAATTTGACCAATTTATTTTAGCTAAGACTGCTTCCAAATTACTCATCTCACTCTTTGGTACCTTTAATTGTTCCGGGGCTTTACTAGAGGGGAGGCCAAACCTTTTTTTTGTCAATTTTCTTGAAAAAAGAATACAATTATGGTCGGACAGCCCTGTGATCATATTATATGTTTTCCCAATCCGTTCACATTTGTTGCTAAAAATCAGGTCAATGCATGTCTCTGTAGTGTTGCTTATTCTAGTAGGCCCTTTGATTAGCTGAGTAAGGTCATGACGACTTGTTAATGATTTCAGCTTTTTACAATTTGACTTGTCCAACCAATTTACATTAAAATCCCCAAATAGAATGATCTCCTTCTTCCAATTACACTCTTTGAGAACAGCTTGTAGTTCATCATAAAAATTGTTAGAGGCAGATGGGGGCCTATAGATTCCAATCAGCGTAATTTCCATGTGTGGTGATAGTATTACATTGAGACCAATACATTCCAGATTATTGGCGGATGACCATTCTATTTGTTTACATGTGAGACTTTCTTTGACGTAAAACATCACACCCCCTCCCCTACCCACAAGCCTATCTTTTCTGAAAATGTTGTATCCCGGTACAGTTAAACCTGCCATAGCACTATTTGCATGCAACCATGATTCTGTTATGCAAAGAAAGTCTAGGTTTGAGTCATTCAGTAAATGTTGAATTTGGTCGCATTTAGGCATAATGCTTCGAATATTTATATGTCCACCAAGCAGACCCTTCGGTTTTGCTTTTGGATCCCAGAGTACACGAGAGTGATTTAGTGTCTGGAAGAGTTTATACTTGCGATGCTTCATAAAAGCTCTGTTTCGAACTATAGTCATTGCAGTGTCTCTGATCCCCGGCCGCTGGGTTGTGTAGACCTTTTGCCGTGGTTGTTGCCCGGCTGGCTGTGGTTGAAGCCCGGCTGGCCGTGGTTGAAGCCCGGCTGGCCGTGGTTGAAGCCCAGTTGGCCGTGGTTGAAGCCCAGTTGGCTGTGGTTGAAGCCCGGCTGGCCGTGGTTGAAGCCCAGTTGGCCGTGGTTGAAGCCCAGTTGGCCGTGGTTGAAGCCCAGCTGGCAGTGGTTGAAGCCCGGCTGGCCGTGGTTGAAGCCCAGTTGGCCGTGGTTGAAGCCCAGTTGGCCGTGGTTGAAGCCCGGCTGGCCGTGGTTGAAGCCCGGCTGGCCGTGGTTGAAGCCCAGTTGGCCGTGGTTGAAGCCCGGTTGGCCGTGGTTGAAGCCCGGCTGGCCGTGGTTGAAGCCCGGCTGGCCGTGGTTGAAGCCCGGCTGGCCGTGGTTGAAGCCCGGCTGGCCGTGGTTGAAGCCCGGCTGGCCGTGGTTGAAGCCCGGCTGGCCGTGGTTGAAGCCCGGCTGGCCGTGGTAGAAGCCCAGTTGGCCGTGGTTGAAGCCCGGCTGGCCGTGGTTGAAGCCCGGCTGGCCGTGGTTGAAGCCCGGCTGGCCGTGGTTGAAGCCCGGCTGGCCGTGGTTGAAGCCCAGTTAGCTGTGGTTGAAGCCCGGCTGGCTGTGGTTGTAACCTGGCTGGCAGTGGATGTAGCCCAGCTAGCTGAGGATGTAGCCCGGCTGGTAGTGCTTGTAGCCCAGTTAACTGAGGATGAAGCCTGGCTAGCTGTAATTGTAACCCTGCTAGGTGTGGTTGTTGCCCAGTTAAATGAAGGCCTGTTAGCCATGATTGTATCCCAATTAGCTGTAGTTGTGGCCCACTTAGCAGTGGCCCTGTTAGCTGTGGTGGTTTAGCATCCAGGTAATAAGAGTTCATTAAAGGTCCAGGATTCATTTCAATATCGCCAGCCAGGAGCATTATCATCAGAAAATGTGCAATTCCCAGGAAAGGTTTAAGTTGGTCTGACTGTTCATCTTTACCTGAGGGTAGCCTTGCACGTCCATTGTCCAGTAGTTTTGTGTAGAGCAGGTGTTGACTCTGCTTTGCTGGGTAGAGGACTTGTTCACTGTTTTTATCTATTTGTTGTGTGAATGTCAAGCACAAGAGTAGATAAGAACATACTAAAGCAATAAAGAGACATGTAGATGGCAAAAGCCGATATCTTTTTAGGTTTTTAGTTGTTTTTTTTGGCATACACACAGAGCCTGCCAACCTGTGTGACTGCACGGCGGCCATCTTGATCAACTTGTTTCAACTTGTTTAAGGACATTCGGATGTCTCCCGAGTTTTCCACTTGGAATTCTGAATTGAACGACCGTTTCATTGTCGGAGGTCCAAAGTTCCCATAGTTCTTAGTACAATTGAATGCAGCATTACTTTGATCTATTTTGGAGAATTAAAGCCCAGTTCAGACCAAAGATTCACCTTGCAACTGCTTGCGACGAGACGGTTTTAGAACGTCGCAGGGGGGAAATCGCAGCAGTGTGAACTGCTCGTTGCAGCGCGTTGCAAGCCGTTGCAAGGCGTCGCAGAAGATTCAACATGTCAAATCGCAAGTTTTAGAACGTTTCGGTGGTCTCGTCGCAAGGAGTTGCAGTTGCAAGCAGTTGCAAGGCGAATCTTTGGTCTGAACTGGGCTTTAGACAACAACATGTATATTTGGGTTTCTGATGAAAAGTGTGTTAATGTCAGAAAAGAACATTGTCTTGAATAAAAAAAAAACAGTTTTAAAATATTCTCTGAACATATCTACACTTCATCTAATACTCTCGTCCTTTAATGTTTCCATTTAAAGTGACTGTAGCTCGGTGTGTAGGGCGGTCGACCCTCAACTGCAGGGTTGGTGGTTCAATCCCCCGTCTCCCCGCCACATGTCCAAGTGTCCCTGGGCAAAAAGACACTGAACCCTGAATGTCTCCTGATAGTTAGCTTGCACCCTGCGTGGTAGCTGCTGCTGCTATCGGTGTATGATTGTGTGTTCCAGTTGTAAGTCGCTTTGGTTAAAAGAGTCTGCTAAATGACATGTAATGTAAAAAGTATGCCCTTGTGTCTGTCTGTCTGTCTGTCTGTCTGTCTGTCTGTCTGTCTGTCTGTCTGTCTGTCTGTCTGTCTGTCTGTCTGTCTGTCTGTCTGTCTGTCTGTCTGTCTGTCTGTCTGTCTGTCTGTCTGTCTGTCTGTCTGTCTGTCTGTCTGTCTGCATACCTCTTGCTATCCTCAGTACCCTCATGATCCTGATGATAGTAGGGTTAATGGGCAGCGCAGCGTTTATCTCGATCTCTTCCAGTATGATGCCCATCACAGACAGCAACACTATGGCCAAGTCCAACTGGTTCCACCTACACACACACACACACACACACACACACACACACACACACACACACACACACACACACACACACACACACACACACAAAATAACCATATACGTTAACAGACATAGAAAGAGGCAGAGATATGGAATAGTGAGATTTAAAGTAGTTTGGTAGAAATCATTTTGCACAGAGGGAATAGATAGATAGATAGATAGATAGATAGATAGATAGATAGATAGATAGATAGATAGATAGATAGATAGATAGATAGATAGATAGATAGATAGATAGATAGATAGATAGATAGATAGATAGATAGATAGAGAAGAAGGAGGAGGGGGCTGAAATACCAAGATACATTTTCTTTCAGCTTACCAAGTATTCTAAAAATAGAACGGGAAGCTGCAATATTAAAATTTGCACACGTAGTAGGCACATCAATCAGATAATATAATATGCACCAACACCTTCACAGCTGCTCCACACTGCTACGCACAGAGAGAGGAGCCTGGATATAGCCTCGATGCCACTCACTTATGTAGGGTAAAATACTGTACAAATCTATGTTTATATGATTTATTCTTAAAACCAATTCGACATTTACGTCACCACCACTGATAAGGAAGAGCATGCAGGATTGTCATATGTATATTTTTTGGCACTGTATCTAAATATTAAAAAGTGTAATATATATTGTTTTAATTGGTATCGCTCAAGTGATCCTTTTAACTTTAGATTGTTTTATACACGGTATATATTTAAATTTATGTATGTATTAGTAGGGTTGCCAAGATTGTCCTTGATTTGGTGAACAGTCAATGGTTAATACTAGGAAGGATGTCCTACAGTTGGAGAGGTTTCTCCCGTAACCATGCGGTCTCTGGTTCCTCCTCCCAGTAACCATGAGGTCTCTGGTTCCTCCCAGTAACCATGAGATCTCTGGTTCCTCCTCCCAGTAACCATGAGGTCTCTGGTTCCTCCTCCCAGTAACCATGAGGTCTCTGGTTCCTCCTCCCAGTAACCATGAGGTCTCTGGTTCCTCCTCCCAGTAACCATGAGGTCTCTTAATCGCTTAATATGCTTGATCCAAACATATGTGATGGGAGAATCCAGCTCTTACCTGTCCTTGAAGAATCGTCTGAGGCCGAATGCCACCAGCTTTAGCGTGGCTTCAATCACAAAGGTCGAGGTGAAGAAGTAGTTGCAGTATTTCAGTCCAGTCTCCAATGACTAAGATAGGAACACAGGAACACGGGCATTTAACATGATTTAACATTTATATAGTTTTTCTTAATGCCTTTCTCATGGGTATACGCTCACCCAGGAACAGCAGCTGGCATGGTAAAAACACTACTGCTTTTGTCCAAAGGGGGTGCAAGGATTAACACAAACTGAGAGTTCCTCTGAGCACCTTCAATGATATGAAAAACAACTATAAAACGGTGCAGACCTTGGGCTGGCTGTAGTGCTCCAGGGACATGGTGATGACGTTGATGCAGATGATGAAGGTGATGGCCAGGTCCAGGTAGTGGCTGGTGCACAGCGTGTGGATCGCCAGGCGGGCCGGAGAGTAGGACGAGTAGTAGGGAAGCTTCTGGGCCTCTTTAGGAGGGTTAGAGAGAGGGGAAGATACAAATTAAAGAATAAAAAAGCGTCTGTGTGATTTGACTAAAGACTAAATGCATTGTGGGGCGGTTGAGTAGGAAAAGTAACCTATCGATCCACACACAAAATCTTCACGGAAGTTATTACTCATCCGGGCATTTCTCGTCTACACAAACTGGCATACACAATCACAACATACTCAAATTGATGTCAAAATTAGACACACACACACACACACACACTTCTAACAGCCCTTACTTCTCCTCTTTTTCTCCATCCTTCTCTGCCTCTTTTCCTCCCTGCGTTTTGCCTCCTCTACTTCCTGATGCTGTCGACACTTGTGGAAGTTTTCCACCACGACGCCGACGAACATGTTGAGAACGAAGAAACTGACGATCAGCAGGAAGGAGATGAAATACAGAAGCATCCACGGGTTGTTGTTGATGGTGGGCTGGAAGGGAGAGGCAATATAATAATAATAATAATAATAATAATAATAATAATAATAATAATAATAATAATAATAATAATAATAATAATAATAATAATAATAATAATAATAATAATAATAATAATAATAATAATAATAATAATAATAACAACAATAATAATAACAATAATAATAATAATAATAATAATAATAATAATAATAATAATAATAATAATAATAATAATAATAATAATAATAATAATAATAATAATAATGGATTGGATTTATATAGCGCTTTTTATAGGCACTCAGGGGTTATAGGCGCTTTACAGGGTTCCAGGTTCCATTCATTCACACACAGTCATACCGGTGGCAGAAGCGTGGCTGCCATTCAGCCCCTACGGCCCCTCTGACCACCACCTCAAACATACAGAAGTCGTACACATTCACACATTAGAAGTCTAAATAGAGCACAACACAGCAATAGGTTTAATCGTAAAAAAAAACAAGCTAAAAGGGGGGATGGGGAGAGTACAGGGAAGAGGAAGTGAGACACACTGTAAAAAAATAATTTTAAACAAAATAAAACTATACAAAATTATTAAATTATTATTTTTTTATTATTAGTGTCCAAAACGTATTACAGAACGGATTTTGAAAATAGCCTTGTATTACGTCTATAAATAAAATAATAATGCTATGTGTATTCTCTATGTTTTTAATAACAGAAAGGTATCATAAATCAGGAAATTGACAACATATGAGCAAATCCTTCTGTGACTTTTTTTCTGGATGTTAGGGTATGAATGATTATGGAAAGTTTAGTTGATATAAGCACTTTAGAAGTTGAGGATTTTGGTTAACATGTATCATGGCTTCAAAAAACTATGTATTTGTCTGCCATATCTCGCTTTTACTTGCAAAGTACATTCTTGCCCCCCCCCCCTTATGTGAAATGTATTGTTTCGGAGAATTTCTGTAACGTTCCTTTAACAGCAAAAAACATGCACTTATTCACACACACACACACTCGCACTCTGCTGTTTGCATTTTTTCGTGGCTAACTCCTGTCTTTTCTGCCACAGCTCTACCGGCCTGACTCCAGCCACAAGCTCCAGCCCTCGCCCGCCAGCACTTCCTCCTGGACCCCTCTGCCTGCCTGCTCTAGCCTGCTCACACTCAGCTCCCTGGACTTGCCCCGTTGCTCTCTCCCTGGAGCCCCATGACAGCCAGCTTCCCCCCCGGATCACGGTCCTAACCCCCTGCTGGTTACTTCCAAAATAAATCTTCTTAAAACTGTTACTGTCTCTGCGCCTGTGTCCTCCTGATCCAGCCGTTACAAAAAAATATATTCAGGAATATATTAAAGACACACACACACACACACACACACACACACACACACACACACACACACACACACACACACACACAACTTCACTACAGTCCAACTCTGGCTATGAGTGACTTTTCTATTTGCACTTCACCCTGTGCCTTCAACACTCACACTTCTCCAAATTGAAATTCTCACTCCATCTCCGATTTTACCCCCAATCCTAAATTTGATTTTTGTTGTTTAATGAATGAGGTGTGAGTGAGTGAGTGAGTGAGTGAGTGTCTGTCTGTGTGTGTGTCTATATGTGCGTGCTTGTGTGTGTGTGTGTGTGTGTGTGTAACTACCTCCTCACTCAATGAAAGACAATTTTCTCTTCACATTTTCTCAGTTCTGTCATCATTTTCAATAGCAGCTCCAAGATTTTTTATTATTTTTAGACCTTGCTGTCAGTCTGTCTGTCTGTGTCTTTGGAGTGGCTTGGTTAATTTGGAGACTGTGTTATAGGCTAATAATCATATCGGCTTAATCAACTTTGTGTCATCTTGTTCGGTGATGGCTTGAATGTAACTGACATTCATTTATATAAAAAGGTTACACACTATAGCTTTTAAGCTTTAACTATCTCAAACTAATTATGTCTTTACAGATTTCACCCTCCACTGACTGACATACATCATGTTGTTGTCGAGGAGCTTTCCAGTAATGTTTGCTTTGGGGAGTTTGTCCAGCCATTGTAGCATATACAGGTGAAACTCATATTATTAGAATATCATGGAAAATGAATTGGAATTGAGGCAAGAATTCATGCAAAAGGGTTAGGGGGCCCAAACCAAGTACTGAGTACATATGGATGATTATACTTTATAGAGGGGCCGACATTTCTGTATTTAAAATCCCTTCTTTATTGATTTCATGTAATATTCACATTTTCTGGGATTTTGATTTTGGGGTTTTCATAAGCTGTAAGACATAATAATCAAACGTATAACAAATTAAAGGCTTGACATATCTCACTTTGCATGTAATGAGTCTATATAATATATTAGTTTCACCTTTTAAGTTGAATTACTGAAATAAATGAACTTTTGCACGATATTCTAAGCTTTCGAGTTGCACCTGCTACTGCCAGCTCACAGGGGATAACATGCATTACAGGTCCCCTCGCGCTGCTTTAAGGAAGGAAGGGTCTGACATCTAGCACTTTGAATGAGCCTTGTGTATGAGTGTTGCTATTTAAATACACTTGCCTTGCCTTGCCTAGGCATGTTGCCCAGATGGCACACTTCAACATGGACCCAAAATAAGTAGTGGAAAATGGATGGATGGATGGATGGATGGATGGATGGATGGTTGGATGGATGAATGGATGGATGGATGGATGGATGGATGGATGGATGGATGGATGGATGGATGGATGGATGGATGGATGGATGGATGGTAAATAGATAAATAGCGTGAGATTTTCTGCGTTAGCATGTGGTAATTGCCACATGTTAACTGTCCGTTAAAGCTGGGAATGTTCTTGCTTTCGTCCGCCTTGCCTTGCAGCGTAAATCTGACAGACATGGGACGGTATAACAGGTCAATCCAATAATCTTACTATGTCGGAGGAAATAAGTATTCCTGAAACATTCCCAAATCGCTCTCTGTGTGAAAGGGTCACCCTGCTCTGTGTGTGAAAGGGTCACCCTGCTTCGGTGGAGGAGGGGGTGTAGCAAATGTCACAAGCCCTTCTTTAGGTATGCTGGCTTTTCTTGGTCCAGTGTAAATGCACAAAGCCAGCATTTTGGCCTATAATTGTTCTGTCAATATGTAGGAATCTGTGTGTAAGAAAGACTTATGTGTTAAAATTAGGTGTATACCGGGCGCTCTGGTGGTGTAGTGGATAGAGCGTGTACCATATTGGCTCCTGCCTTCGTTGCAGTGGTCGCGGGGTCAAATCCGACCCATGGACCTTTACTGCAGGTCATCCCCCCCTCTCCCTCTCTCTCTGTTTCCCCATTCCAACTCTGTACTATCTAATAAAGCTTGAAAATGCCAAAAAAATTATCTTTAAAAATTAGGTGTATATTCACAGGTCTGTAGCAATGTTAACTCATTACCTGCTGGTCAATGCCCACTGCATCCAGTCCGTGGTACATGATGTTGACCCAGCCATCTTTAGAGGCCAGAACAAACAGGGACATCAGAGCCTGAGGGAGAGACACACACACACACCCACACAACCACACCCACACCCCCACACACACACACACACACACACACACACACACACACACACACACACACACACACACACACACACACACACACACACAAATATATATTTAGATAAATAGCGTTGTTGAGTGTGCATTTACGGTAGCACTCTCTTACTTTTTCAGTTTTTAATTTTTTTTTTTCTGTATTATACTCCGATATAGATTTAGAGGCATTCCTTTCTATCCCACATCGTTTAGATATTTCCCGCGCTTGCACTTCATATAGTATTATACAGTATCTCACAAAAGTGAGTACACCCCTCACATTTCTTCACATTTTTCTTTATATCTTTCCATGCGACAACACTGAATAAATGACACTTTGATACAATGTAAAGTAGTCAGTGTACAGCTTGTATAACAGTGTAAATTTACTGTCCCCTCAAAATAACTCGACACACAGCCATTAATGTCTAAACTGCTGGCAACAAAAGTGAGTACACCCCTTAGAAAAGATGTCCAAATTGGGCCCAAAGTGTCAATATTTTGTTTTGCCATCATTATTTTCTAGCACTGCCTTAACCCTCTTGGGCATGTAGTTCACTAGAGCTTCACAGGTTGCCACTGGAACCCTCTTCTACCCATTCATGACGACATCAAGGAGCTGGTGGATATTAGAGTCCTTGCGCTCCTCCATCTCCCGTTTGAGGATGCCCCAAAGATGCTCAATAGGGTTTAAGACTGGAGACATGCTTGGCCAGTCCATAACCTTTACCCTCAGCTTCTTTAGCAAGCCAGTGGTCGTTCGGAGGTGTGTTTGGGGTCGTTATCATGTTGCAGTACTGCCCTGCGGCCCAGTTTATGAAGGGAGGGGATCATGCTCTGCTTCAGTATGTCACAGTACATGTTAGAATTCAATGAACTGTAGATCCCCAGTGCTGGCAGCACTCATGCAGCCCCAGACCATGACACTCCAACCACCATGCTTGACTATAGGCAAGACACACTTGTCTTTGTACTCCCTCACCTGGTTGCCGCTCCACACTCTTAACACCATCTGAACCAAATAAATGTATCTTGGTCTCATCAGACCACAGGACATGGTTGCAGTAATCCATGTCCGTAGTCTGTTTGTCTTCAGCAAACTTTTTGTGGGGTTTCTTGTGCATCATCTTTAGAATAGGCTTCCTTCTGGGATGACAGCCATGTAGACCAGTATGATGCAGAGTGCGGCATATGGTCTGAGCACTGACAGGTTGACCCCCCACCCCTTCAAGCCCTTCAGCAATGCTGGCAGCACTCATACGTCTATTTTCCAAAGCCAACCTCTGTGTACGACGCTGACCACGTGCACTCAACCTTCGTAAACTGGGCCATAGGGTGGTATTGCAACATGATAACGACCCCAAACACACCTCCAAGACGACCAGTGGCTTGCTAAAAAAGCTGAGGGTAAATGTTATGGCCTGGCCAAGCATGTCTCCAGACCTAAACCCTATTGAGCATCTTTGGGGCATCCTCAAACAGAAGGTGGAGGAGCGCAAGGTCTTTAATATCCACCAGCTCTGTGATGGTGTCATAAATGGGTGGAAGAGGGTTCCAGTTGCAACCTGTGAAGCTCTAGTGAACTACATGCCCAAGAGGGTTAAGGCAGTGCTAGAAAATAATGATGGCAAAGCAAAATATTGACACTTTGGGCCCAATTTGTAAAAATTTTCTAAGGGGTGTACTCACTTTTGTTGCCAGCAGTTTAGACATTAATGGCTGTGTGTCGAGTTATTTTGAGGGGACAGTAAATTTACACTGTTATACAAGCTGTACACTGACTACTTTACATTGTATCAAAGTGTCATTTCTTCAGTGTTGTCCCATGGAAAGATATAAAGAAAAATGTGAAGAAATGTGAGGGGTGTACTCACTTTTGTGAGATACTGTATATAAAATGCGTTTCATGAGAGTGAATATATGCAGTATTTTTTGTGCTAACATCCAGAATTAACATGTTCAAAATAATGGGCAGGTTTCACACACATGGATTAAGCCTAGTTCTGGACTAAAATGTACTTTCAATGGACACTCTCCATTCAAATGTCCATTAAGTCCAGGACTAGGATTAATACATGTCTGTGAAACTGGCCCAATGTGTGCTATTCTCTCCCTTACCTGTCCGAGGTTGTCAAAGTTGTACTTGTGGTGAACCCATCGGTAGTTGACGGCCAGACAGTCCGACTTGTTGGTGATATTTTTCACATCGAAACCCACGCAGTAGAAGAACTTTCCTTTGAAGAGCTGAGATAGGAGATACACACACACACACATGCACACACACACACACACACACACACACACACACACACAAACACACAAGGAGAGACACACACACACACACACACACACACACACACACACACACACGTTAAGATACATCTTAATGAAGTCATGTCATGCGGCTTTTGAAGTAGTTTCATAATTAGTGTCTGTAACTAGTGTTTGGTCGAAGCTGGAACTCAAGACTCCAAAAGCACTTGAGTGTGAGTGTGTGTGTGTGTGTGTGTGTGTGTGTGTGTGTGTGTGTGTGTGTGTGTGTGTGTGTGTGTCGATATCAACAGTGTGAGAGAAGATGTTCTTAAATATCTCAATCATACGGATAACATCAAAGAGAGAGAGGGGAGTGTGCAGTGAAAAATAACTCGTAGCAGAAGACTCACAGAGAATAATTATGTTGGAAAATATGTTGAAAAGAACATGGATGAATTGTTAACTAGATCAAAGGGAAAATATGGGACTGCGCTGACGAAATACGAATTGGAAAAAAGCTTAGTTATTAACTTGAAAATAGGATAAAAATCTTAAGATAGATATAGAATGCTTTGTAGATAGTGTTCATACTGACACATTTAGGATACATACTATTAAGCCTAGCGTATGGGCCATTTCTAAGAATACAGTTAAGGAGATTTTAGGTGAGACACGGCAGGCAAAACTGAATTTTTTTCAAGGAATGGTCAATTATGAGATTTTTGTCATTGTTCCTATGATGTTAATTGTTTGGTATAAGATGCATTTTGTTATTAAAAACAAACTGGAATGCGCTTTTACGACCTGTAACTAGTGTTTTATTTATTTAATTATGTTTCATCAACTAGCAAAGTTTCCTTTCCATTTCTAAGTTAAAAATGGTACCCTATTCAATGGCAGTGTGCAGTCTTAAATTGTCTGTTTGCCTTTTTGTGTTTACAGTCCATATGATCTACAAGTTAACATACTACATAGCTGATTGTTTATAAACTTATTCTCAAGAACTTTAGTATTTGAATATTAATACAGACTTTTAAGATGTATGTGTGTACTTCAAGTCCCGTCAGTTAAGGTTTCCAAAACCTACAGTACATTTGTGCCCCCATGCCTGCAAAGTACAGATAAGATGGTGAATTTAATCTTATTACCACATACGGGAGAAATATATAGAGCAAAACTTGGTCTTCCTAACTCTAAAGCCTGTTCTTTGTTTGGCCAGGGAAATACCCCACACTAGTTGGATTGTTTTGCATGCTGATGTGTTACCATTAAACTTCTTCCTGTATTCTGACTATCATGCTCTAATTAGCGTTCTAAGCTACACTGTGAGAAGGCCGTGTGATTGTGAGTGCAAACACACCCTCATCTAATTTTTTAGTATTTTGGTTGTTGCCCTAAAATGGAAGTTAAGAGCATAATTACGGCCCAAAAAGTACATTCTCCAACCAATTTACTTCCCCACACTTAAAAGGGCAACGATCAGCACAGGCATCCCGATGTTAGGTCATATTTCACTTGCAATAGTTTGATCATCTTGGGACCAATTAAAAAAACATATTATAATATCAATTGCACAGAATCATACAGAACAATTCTAAAAGTCTCCTGAAAACCCCTGATACTAATAAAGAAAGAGAAAGACAGTAAAAAGTAGAGAGTATTGCATGTGTATTTGATGGTGTTCTTACCTGGATAAATAATAAAGGTTGTAATGCAGTATTGAGTGTATACATTAGTTGATGATCTTGGGACCAATTTATTTTAAAATAAAAAAATCACAGAATCCTAAAAAAAAAATCTGAATTATGTTGTAAAATCCCCTTTTAATAATATTTACAATACAAAAAAAGTTAAAATAAAAAAAGTATTGCATATAGGCTACTGTATATTTGTTGGAATACATTACTATTATTATTTTAAATGCTTGGTGCTCTCACACACACACACACACACACACACACACACACACACACACACACACACACACACACACACACACACACACACACACACACACACACACACACACACACCTGTACGCCCAGGATGCCGAATATGATGAAGAAAGCGCAGCAGATGAGGACGATGTTGCCGATGGGTTTGAGAGACGTGATGAGAGTCTCTACTACCAGCTTCAGGCCGGGGGCGCGGCTTATCACCCTGGAGACAGAGAGAGGGGGAGAGAGAGAGAGGGAGGGAGGGAGGGAGGGAGAAAGGGAGAGAGAGAGGGAGAGAGAGAGAAAGGGAGAGAGAGAGAGGGAAAGAGGGAGGGAGGGAGGGAGGGAGGGAGAGAGGGAGGGACAGAGAGAGAGGGAGAGAGAGAGAGAGAGAGAGAGAGAGGGAGAGAGAGAGAGAGAGACACACACACAACACAGGAGAACAATACAATGTTAAAGTGGCTATGCGTTAACCATCGCACTACATTTCATCTGCATGGATTATCACCCTGGAGACACAACACAGGAGGACAAAGTTCCTCAAAGTTATTTCAACTTTTATTCAGACTTGTTTTTACAGAAATAAATGTGAGTCATCGTCATTAAAAGAGAGAGAGAGAGAGAGAGAGAGAGAGAGAGAGAGAGAGAGAGAGAGAGAGAGAGAGAGAGAGAGAGAGGGAGAGGGAGAGGGAGAGAGAGAGAGAGAGAGAGAGAGAGAGATAGATAGTAGTAACAGGCTGAAACAGCGGGGAACCGTTTAGTTCAGATGGATGTGGTTGGCATGGTAAAGTTTCAGCAACATTTTCTACCACTAATACGATCACTTTAAAGTAAAGCACGTCTAACAATGTAGTGTTCAAAAGAGAGAGATGGAGAGAGAGGGGGGAGAGACTGAGAGAGAGGAAAGAGAGAGAGAGAGAGAGAGAGAGAGAGAGAGGGAGGGGGAGAGACAGACTGAGATAGAGGGAGAAAGAGGGAGAGAGACAGACTGAGAGATGGAGAGAGAGATAGAATATAGATGGATGAATGGAAGGACGGACGGACGGAAG
>CM049399.1:34570000-34585000 GCA_026929865.2 Hyperoplus lanceolatus | reverse complement strand
TCTTTCCTGGAAATGTTTCCTAAATTGAACAATTGCTCTCAGGTAGACTTCAACTTTCACTCACGAGGAGGTGTGTGAAGTATTAGTTGTAACCAATGACTTTCCTTGCTGCATTGCAAGGGATAATATCCGTTGTGATGTAGATGAAAATATGTGGCCAGACAGACAGGAACGTCTGGATGTGCCAGAATGATTTACCTATATATGTTCAGTTACAATATGTCCTGTTATATTGTTCACATTTGTGCACAGCTCTACCAAAAGGGTGTTTTTTTTGTTTGTTCTAAATAAGTGACTGAAATGTATTTTTCTTTTGCACAATGCTGTAGAATCAGGGCCGCCCATAAGGGGTAGAAAGTGTGAAAGCTTTCTAGGGCCCAGCCATTTGGGGGGCCCTTGGTCTTTGGAAGCCAATAACCTACCTAGATAACCTTTATTTTTAGATTTTTAGATATTTATGTCAATATCTATTCAAAGTTGGGTGTTTACACAGAGCCGCGGCTCCGCTTAAGGCCATTTAAAAAGCAGTAGAAAAGCTACTTGTGTCTGGGTGTGGTTGTGAAAAGTATTTGGACCCCATGAAAAAACAGGTTGGGTACCTTTTTGTAGGTCTTCTACATTCTTATAAACAGGACAGGCTAGTTACTCTGTCATTGTTCTGAGTCTAATTATCGCTTTGACATAAGTCTTCAGGTTGACACGGCCAGCCAGGTCTGACCAGTTTTTCAGAAACCTGGCCAATTGACCAACCAGCCGGGACAGGTCATACCACAATGCAGCTGACGAGCAGCATCATCCTGTTTTAATCATTGTAACCACCAAGGTCCTGCTTTCTGTATTGTTTCTAAAAATACAAAATGAAAATAGACCTTAAAAAGTTCTTAATGCAAAGAAAGATACAAGGCACAAAGAAGCTGGAAATAACTGAAGGAACAGATTTGTGTTCAAAGATTAAGAACATTTTTGTAATGATTTCAGTAATGTTTTCAGTAATTTTGCAGTGATGAGAGCAGAATGAACTAAGCCTAAATGTTGCAACCAAACATAGGCCAACTTTATAGTTTTGAAGGGTAGGTTGGTTTGGTTATTCATGTAGATAACCGCCTTTTTTTTCTTTTTTGTGTGAAGAATTTGTTGTTCATGTTAATTTTTAAGCGTTATTTATTTCAACAATACCACCAACAGATTTCAAATGATTTATTGTCATGTGCAGAAATACAAAAAAAGTGCAATATTTGGTGCAGTCAATTAGTGTAAATGTATCTTATACCAGAAACTAGTAGCATAGAAAACGTGCAAACTGTGAAAAAACTTTTAGATTGCTTTAGTGAATACTAAAGAAGAGCAATGTCTCTGTGTGAACTGATTATTTTGTAGAGATCTGCTGATCTGTTAAACAATTGTGTGAGTGAGTATTCAAAATAAATTGGTAGGTATGCTGGGCTAAGTCAGAAATGTTCGTGGTACTATTGTAAAATAATAATGAACCCTTGCTCCCCCAACCGTCCCTGCAAATCCCTGGTTAATAAGATAGTTATTCTCTCTACAATTACATGTATGTGTTTATTGAGGGATGAGTGCACTCACACACATTGATACGAGTAAAGCATGGGTAAGGGGGGGGTGGTGGGGGGGGCATTGACTGGAAGTCTTCAGGGGCCCAGCCCAGATACCAATCCTCAAGTATGAAGAACTCTTTGAATTAACTTGAAAAACGTCATGAGATCCAACGCTTACAGGAAATGAGAAAGAAAAAAACATGTCCACGTGCGTTGCCAGTGCCGATATCTAAAGCAACACAAACAGCTTTCATAGCCTCGCCTCATTGCAAACTATTCAATATCTATTCAAAGTTGGGTGTTTACACAGAGCTGCGGCTCCGCTTAAGGCCATTTAAAAAGCAGTAGAAAAGCAGAAGTGTTCAAAATGTTTCAGATTGAGCACATCGGAGTGGAACTGTTTCAAACATAATCCATCCTATAAACCCTTTGTGTGCCAAATGGTGACAAGATTGGGTTTTGATATTAAACAGTTTTGTCTGGATTATATTTCCTGAGTCGTTCCTGCTCACGGAAAACACATGTAGGCCTACCTGCTACTTGTGTCTGGGTGTGGTTGTGAAAAGTATTTGGACCCCATGAAAAAAACAGGTTGGTTACCTTTTGTAGTTCTTCTACATTCTTATAAACAGGACAGGCTAGTTACTCTGTAATTTTCCGGAGTCTACAAACTTCAGGGGCCCAGCCAATTGTGTGGGCAGGCCGGACGTGCACTTCATGTTACAGGCATTGAGTTGAGACACACCCAGTGATCAATATAAGAGGTAAACTCCTTCCCATCTCAGACTGACTGCAGCGACCGCCACCATGACACCAGCCTTCATCATCCTCCTCTGCTTCGCGCTCACGGTATTTACACTTTTCAACTCCTTTGTGATTTTCTCTACTAATGACATCCATTGCAGATGCCCTAGTAAAAACAAGTGTATTTTCCTATACTTAGAGTATATTTGAAGTGTATTGAAAGTTTGCAAGTATATCAGCACCCTATGTACTTATTTAACCCTCATGGACCACTGGGACCATTTTCTGCCTTTTGGCCTTTTTTTGTTTAGTTTTTTGAATAACGTTAGCTGTGCTTATGTTAGCCTAATACATTTTGGCCAGGGTTAATTTTTATGCAGATCATTTCTGAATTTCTACTCAGCAACTTCATAGCACCTTTAATAAAGGCAGGATATTTTTTTGTTACACAGAAGACCCTAAGACCATTTTCGGCCCCCATTGACTTCCATTCAAAACGGCCTATTTTTCTAAATGTTATCCTGCTGACAAACCAGCATAAAATATATTGTTCTATTATTTGGTGCTTTCATTCTTGACAAAAGGCATCAACATGTGTGATTTTCACCCCAACTACTAGGTGGTGCCCTTTAGGTATAATTTGCATGGGGTTGAATGACAGGCTATTTTCCTGGTTGTCAGTCCTGCAATATTGTTGCCCACCAAAGGTCAATGTAAAAAAAAAAATTCAACCTAAATGGTGTTGATGTGTTGGTAGGGATACCAGTGTGTGGTGTTCATGTAGATATTGAGAAATTATGGTTTGTGTGTGTGTGTGTGTGTACAGACAGATACCTGGAAACAAAAGCTGAAATGTTGATCAATTGTCTCATATTCATCTTTTGGTGTCAAACCCAAATGTTTCCAGTCTACAGCAAAAATAAAGGAATTGGCCTCACTGTTCCAATACTATTGGAGGGGACTGTATGTAAAAAATGGCTCAATTTGAAAGCATTAACATCGGTAAAAAATATTTTTCAAACCATAACCATGTTGACAGACAAATGTAAATGTGAGGTTATTAGGCATGCATCCCAAACTTAAGACACCAACATTACACTTTTTACCCCCACTTAGCTGAATTATTCATTTACTTCAGCTTTTACTGATAAGTCAAAATGCTCCCTAAAACAAAACAAGAAAAAAACATGATTTTTTTATAATTTTTGTAATTTTTTAGAGTTGCAGACCTATACATAAGAAAATGAGCAACTCATGAAAGGTTAGGGTCCATATGGATACCTAAGGGTTGTGTCTGTGTGGTTGTTGTGAAATTATTGTGTGTGCGGATGTGTGTGTCTTTGTGTGCTTCCATATATATGCAGCTAAAAGGTGCTATTTTGGGGCTTTCAGGTGGCTGCTCACAAAAGTTCACTGACACTCTCCCAAAACCGTGTACTCACTCACTCATGCTCATACACAAACGCACTCACTCACTCACTCACTCACTCACTCACTCACTCACTCACTCACTCACTCACTCACTCACTCACTCACTCACTCACTCACTCACACACTCACACCACTCACTCACTCACTCACTCACTCACTCACTCACTCACTCACACACACACACACACACACACACTCACTCACTCACTCACTCACTCACACACACACACACACACACACACACACACACACACACACACACACACACACACACACACACACACACACACACACACACACACACACACACACACACACACACACACACACACACACACAAACACAAACACACAAACACAAAAAAAAAAAATCCAATCTGCATCTATTATATCATATTTTTTTCCCGTTTTTAGGAAAAAATATACTAACTATGACACAAAAATAATCATTTTAAGCATTAAAAGCAAACAAAAATCAACTAATATTAAATATGTATGTACAGAGCTCAAGTGGGGTAAATAGTTTATAAAAAAAAATAAAAAAAAGCATTACTGTATAATACTTTTATGGCAGTTAATTGGGCGTGGCTTCTTGTGGCCCTTAGGGTCTCCTGTGTAACAAAAAAGTTAGGGAGGCATGAGGGTTAATAGTATACTTTAAGTATATTATTTTGTGTGTTATGTTTGAGTGTATTTTTAATATGCTTAAGTTATTAAAAGTGTGCTTTGTATGAGTGTATTTCTTAATGTGCTTAAGTATAGTCATGAAAAATGTGCTATGTTTAAGTGTATGTCTTAATATGCTTAAAGCTGGGGTATGTGATTTCTGATTGGTCAAAATTAACATGAGCGGTACACTTTGACCAATCAGAGCGAGGCTCCGATTCTAGAAAAACAAAAAAAAATGGCTGTTGGGACTGTCAACTGTTCAAATCTCTATCCCAACTGCTATTTTCTCCCCAGAATCTCCATAACAGCTTTAAATATAGTTCTAAAAAGTGTGTTAAGTTTGAATGTATTTTTAATATGCTTAAAGCTGGGGTGGAGTATTTGGGGAGAAAATGGCAGTTGGGATAGAGATTTGAATCCAAATACCTCAACCGCTCCACTTGTTCTCTTTGGTCCCTCCCCTATGGTCCCTCCCTGACACGCTTTAGACCAACAAAGCCGTGCCAAAGTGAATGGACAGTCCCAACAGCCAATAAGAACAGAGAATCGGAGCCTCGCTCTGATTGGTCAAATTGTCAGCTCATGTTAACTTTGACCAATCAGAAATCATATACCCCAGCTTTAAATAGTATACTTGAGTACAAAATACAGTCATTCCCAAAATTATTCATATACCACTGGCCAATTTTGACTTAAAGTTACTTTTATTCAACCAGCAAGTTTTTTTATTTATTGGAAATTACACAGACTTCTCCCAGAAGATAATAAGACCATGTACAAGAGGCATCATTGTGGATACTTTTTTTTTCAACTTTTATTTACATTTGAACAAAAAGTGGCATGTCCACAATTATTCATACCCTTCTCAATAACCAATAGAAAAGCCCTTATTGGCTATTGTAGCAATCAAACACTTCCTATAATTGCTGACCAGCTTTTTGTATGTCTCCACTGGTATTTTTGCCCTTTCATCTTTAGCAATGAGCTCCAACTCTTTCAGTTTGAAGGGGTTCACTGCCATCACCCTGATATTTAGCTCCCTCCACAGATTTTCAATTGGATTCAAGTCAGGACTCTTGCTGGGCCACTGTAAAACGTTAATGTGTTTGTCCGCTCACCATTTCTTCCCCACTCTTGCTTTGTGTTTTGGGTTGGAGGGGGCGCCCTTGCCCACTGCGCCACGGGCACCCCCATCCTTTTGTTTAACATAACATATGATCTAACATGAATCTATACGGGTCAATTTGCCACTGTGGTTCAAACATTTATTATTTCTCTTTTGGATTTCTCCATGCAGGTTGATTTAGAAAATAGTGTCTTGATTATTTTAGGTTGTTAGTGACTCTGTGGATCAAATTAGTCTCAAACAAGAATCATCTTTGACTCTGGACACCTCCTCCTCCTTCTGCTCTGTTGGGCCAAAGAAAATCTATACACCTTTTTTTTTCTTTTGACCTTTTTCCTAACATAAATCTACAGATGTCACTATGTCACTATAAAAACCTGTTTTTCTCTTTTGGATTTCTCCATCCAGGTTGATTCACAACCGGCCCCAGTGAGGTTTAACTGCAACGGTAGACAGTGCCCTTCTGGTCAGGACTGCCTCACGGTGAACGGCATATCTCGCTGCATGGACCCGTGTGATACCTACACGCCGCTAAACGACGCCTGGAGAGCCACAGACAACGAAATGACAATTAATCCTCCATGCGACGTAGTCCAAAACTGGCAGGGCTGGTACCGTCTGTTCCTCGGTGAAAGCAGCGTTCAGATGCCAGAGAGATGCATTGATTGGCGCATGTGTGGAACTGCTATTCCACTGTGGCTGCAGACGCCCCACCCACAGCTCTCTGCAGGCATCATACAGGCCCAGGTTTGTGGCAGCGCGAGGGGTGCTCAATTTGGAGACTGCTGCGACTTCGAGTCCAACCCAATCCATGTGAAAGCCTGTCGAGGAAACTACTACGTCTACAAGTTCGTAAAGCCCAGTCAATGCGCTCTAGCGTACTGTGCAGGTAAGCAACAAGTTCCTTCTCTGCAGTCACACTGTGGTATCAAAGTTGAGCCAAATGCTAAGATCAAGATCCAGAGGCTTCAGCTGCTGAAGCACAAAGTTATAAGTCTAGTTCTTCAGACTGACAGTGAATGGAATCCTTATTCCATATTGTATGTGGAGATGATCATGTCTTTGGATAATTCAGACCTTTGGTACCATCAGGTGCTCTAGTGAACTAATTTATCAGAATGTATTCAGGACAAAGGGCAGTGAAAGTATGGTTGTTTTAAAAAAAAGTTTTCTTGGGTCTCACTTTACCCCATCTTAGTGGTAAACTGAGACAGACTAGCGAAATCAAGGGGGTAAACTGATCCACTTATTTTTTCCACTCTGAAACTACCATAACAACACATTTTGTAACAGTTTGAATCCTGACAGCTAGTTTGAAAACCACATATTCCTCCACTGGCTGCCTGTACAACATAGGATCATTTTCAAAACAGTTCTTATGGTATTCAAAGCCCTCAATGGTCAGGCCCCATCTTATATAGCGGACCTTGTACACCCCCACTCAGCCCCTAGGACCCTAAGATCCTCCAATAAGGGTCTTCTCCAATAAGGGTCTTCTCCAATAAGGGTCTTCTCCACATCCCCCGATCCAGACTAAAACAAAAAGGTGACCGGTCCTTCGCAGTAGCTGCCCCACGCTTGTGGAACCAACTGCCACCGGACATACGTGATGCCCCCTCCATTACTGCCTTTAAATCATGGCTCAAAACCCATCTGTACACCCTGGCTTTCCCTCCCCATTAGCTATCTGACTTCTACACTACTGTATATGTTTGTGTGTGGAAGTCCGGGTTATATGTATTTTGTACTTTTATCTTTATTTTTTTTTCTATTGTTGTTGTTGTTATTTTACCTTCATGTTGGCCCATGTTGGCCTACTGAATGCACTATGTACAGCTACTGAATGCACTATGTACAGCTACTGAATGCACTATGTACATCACTTTGGTCAGTGAAAACTGTTATAAATGTGCTTTTATAAATACATTTTACTTACTTACTTACTTACTAGAATCATGGGGTTTGGTCAATTAAGCAAAATATTTTTCTAAACACTCGAAAGTAACTCTGATACAAATACAACATATAATTAATAGTCAATAATTAACATTCAAATTACAGATAGAACCAGTTAGATTATGATTGTTTTCTTGTGTCTCATTTTACCCCAGCTTAAGGGTAAAATGACACAGACCAGAGAAATCAAGGGGGTAAACTTCCTAAATAGTAGGGTTTGAATAGCAGTTGGAGATTAAATCAAGACAATAGTCAGATTTGGCTTTCCCAACCATTTTTGTGCATCTATTTCTGAGTTGTCTAAAAACCGTCCAATTTGAATTTTCTCCAGAGTGTCTAAGCTAGAGACCAGGCTTTATTTATCTCAGAAAATATGTCGGAAAGTTAATTTGTGAAGCAGGGGTGTGATCTATTTTACACACACACACACACACACACACACACACACACACACACACACACACACACACACACACACACACACACACACACACACACACGCAGGGGATCTCACCTTTTATGTTGTTTCTTGATCAACAAATAATTTGAACATAAACTTAAAAATCACACGTAGGCCTCGATGGGAAGGTAAAGGGGTGAGCAGATGGATAGTTACATTTTTTCCTATTTTTTTGTGTCTTTTCCCTTCTTCTTTCCTTGGTATATTATGCTAGTAAAAAAAAAAATAATAATTAAAATTGAAGCAGTTCGTTATTGCATATAGATGTCAAGAGATATGCACAAATGCTTTCAACAAAAACATATTTGAAACAAAAACTTCTTGTCTGTTTTCAGAACTGGCGTAGGGCTTCCTCCGATCAGCTTGCTGTTGCTGTCGGACCAATCAGCTGTGAGTATTTTCTGTTCTTAAAACAAATCTGTTCTTCATTGAAACAAGCCCTGCGTTCCAAATCTCTTTCCTTTTCATCTCCTACATACTACATCTGACCATTAAAATAATCTAGTTAGGATGCAGTATGCTACAAGTGGGACATACTTTTACTTGTTTATTTCATCATAACATGGCGCCTTGATCTTCTCCTTGATCTGTCTCATCCCTGTTTGTTTTCATACTGGGGCTCCGTTGATGTGACATCACTTATGGTGCGCACTGGATTGTTGGTCAGAATCGCCCAAATAGGATGCTGATTTTTAACACTAACAATCTCGTCCGGATCTAGTAGACATCAGGGTATTTCTAACCATCCTAAATCTGGCCACAAGAATCAGGAGATCCTAAATCTTTTTTCTACCATACTAAATAGTAGAAAGTATGGGGATTGGAAGGCAGCCATGGCCTTTATGTTCTGATGAATATATGTTTTTCTCTGTTTGTGTCTTTAGGGTTCTAAGGAGCAGAAGACGACGTCGCAGCTTTTAACTTTTTTTCATTTTAATCATTAACAGAAAATCAACGTTGATCAATGTAACCAGATATAATCACTAGACGAGTTTACATGAATGATAATAATAATAATGGATTGGATTTATATAGCGCTTTTCTGGGCAGTCAAAGCGCTTTACAGGGTTTCAGGTACTATTCATTCACAGACAGTCATACCGGTGATGGAAGCGTGGCTGCCATTCAGCGCCCACGGCCCCTCAGACCACCACAAATATACAGCAGTCAGTCACATTCAGATTGAAAACATTTTCGTGAAGACCGTTCCATATAAAGTCATTAATCTGAATAAAATAGTAGGGTTAGTAAAACATTTCCATCTAAATGATTAAAGCCGATTACTTTCTGGCTCTGTTGTTCTGAGCATGCTCACTAACTCAAACTATTTGATATTTAAGTATTATTGGAGGAATTGTAATGAAAGTCAGGAACAACTCACTTTTTTCAAAGATCATTTTTTTGGCATTTTCAATCTTTATTAGAAAGTAAAGAGTTGAAATGGGGAAACAGAGAGAGAGAGAGGTGGATGACCTGCAGAAAGGTCCATGGGTCGGATTTGAACCCGCGACCACTGCAACGAATGCTGGAGCCAATATGGTAAGCGCTCTATCCACTAAGCCACCGGAGCGCCCCAGATTTGGGCATTTTACGATCTGATCCATTCATTGTATTAAACGTCCATGTAACCAGTAAAGTTTGAATCTGCAAACTGAATTAATTCATTTGGTTTGAAGAAATGTAATCCATGTTATTAATCAATCAATTATTATAAACAGTGTGAAATCAACGACACTGATTATTTATTTTTTATTTTTGTGATGATTTAACAAAATTAAAATATATCTATTACACTTTCCATTGAGTCTGTTTTATATGTATTTACTTTTGTATGTATGTATGTGTGTGTGTGTGTGTGTGTGTGTGTGTGTGTGTGTGTATGTATGTATGTATGTATGTATGTATGTATGTATGTATGTATGTATGTATGTATGTATGTGTGTGTGTATGTATCTATGTATGCATTATGCAGACCAACGTGGTTCCCAAACCCAGCTGGGCAGGGAACCCTATTGATTTTGAACAGATTTATAATATATACATTTTTCTCTGCGCAAACGTGGGTCCACAGCCCTAACTGTAAGTCTGTGTGATAAACCGACTAGCAGGGCGAGTACAGACCCCTGCACTCTATGCAGACAAAACACTTGGTAACACTTTATAATAACTATCCGTTGTAACTCGTTAACAGATTATTAGTAAACTCTTAATGAATGATTATTAATGATTTGTTAAGTGTTTGTTAGCAGTTTGTTAAGGATTTATAACAATGGTAGATAGTTAATAGCTTAATAATTGAATCAGTTCATCTAGGAGGTAATCCGAGATTAACTGATCACGTCACGTTCAAGTCCATGGCATGCACAGTGTGTATTGAGTTTATTTAAAAATATTTGAAAATGGGGCTGCCCTCAGTTGCCCATGCACTGTGTATAGTCTATAGCCTATTTCAGCCTCGTCGATATCTCGGATTACCTCCCAGATGAACTGATTCAATTATTAAGATATTAACTATCTACCATTGTTATAAATCCTTAACAAACTGTAACAAACATAACAAATATTAATTTCTATAACAGTTACAAGTAATTAGTGTTCCAAACACTTAAACATGCACACCACTAGGTGGCGCTACAGCAAAGAAAACGCATTTGGGGTGTTACAACCTGGCTCAAAGGTGCTCATTAATCCAAAACTATTCAGCGTATGAAGAACAATCTTTAGAGATACAGTATGTTCGTCTTATTGGGTTGAAGATAGGCGAGATACAGTTTGTTTGTCTTATTGGGTTGAAGATAGTGAGAAAGATGTGCAGGGATACAGTATGTTTTGTCTTATTGGGTTGAAGATAGTCGAGATACAGTATGTTTTGTCTTATTGGGTTGAAGATAGTCGAGATACAGTATGTTTTGTCTTATTGGGTTGAAGATAGTCCAACAGTTTTGTAACATAACTATACAAGGGGGCGCCAGAAACACGAAAAGTTAAACTCACAGCATACCATCTGGGGCCATTCCTGGGACTTACCCTAATAATTGGTCAACATAGGTCAAAGTGAGAAGGTATTATTATTATTTTTTTTTTCAAACAACCCTAACCCTCAACTAAATGAATGCAATTCAATGTTAATAGCTGAAAGGTGGACTGGCTTGCTCCCCCTTAAAATCTGTTTGTGTTTATCCCTGAATCAAATGCTTTGGTGGGTATAGTTGTAGGGCTGATGCCAATAGGTTGGTTAAGTTTCATGGATTTAGGACTTTCCTAGTGGGGGATAGTGACCCTACCCTAACCCTACAGAACAATGATTGAATTCAATGTAAATAGCCCAAAAATGGACTGGCTTGCTGTGAAAAGCAGCCCTTCTCAAAATCTGTTTCTGTTTATCCAAGCTTAAACTACTTTAGTGGGTATAGTCACAGGACTGATTTTAGTAAGTAGAGTAAGTACACTCAACAAAAATATAAACGCAACACTTTTGTTTTTGCTCCCATTTTTCATGAGATGGACTTAAAGATCTAAAATTCATTACAGATACACAATTGTACCATTTCTCTCAAACATTGTTCACAAATCTATCTGAATGTGTGATAGTGAGCACTTCTGCTTTGCTGAGATAATCCATCCCACCTCACAGGTGTGCCACATCAAGATGCTGATCTGACATCATGATTAGTGCACAGGTGTGCCTTAGACTGTCCACAATAAAAGGCCACCCTGAAATGTGCAGTTTTGTCTCACAGCAAAATGCCACAGATGCCACAAGCATTGAGGGAGCGTGCAATTGGCATGCTGACAGCAGGAATGTCAACCAGATCTGTTGCTCGTGCATTGAATGTTAATTTCTCCACCATAAGCCGTCTCCAGCAACTTCGCACAGCCAATGAAAAGGAGTGGACCAACATTCCACAGGCCACAATTGACAATCTGATAAACTCTAGGCGAAGACGATGTGTTGCACTGCATGAGGCAAATGGTGGTCACACCAGATACTGACTGGTTCTGAGTCCCCAGACCCCCAATAAAGCAAATAAAATGCACATTTCAGAGTGGCCTTTTATTGTGGACAGTCTAAGTCTTGGTATTGGGCCAAAACCAATGAAATAAAATATTTTTAGAGAACTTCCTTGAAGATTCAACAACTACCCACAAACACACACACACACGCAGAGTTTTTTGAAGTGTGTGTGTAAATTATATTTCACAATTGTTATAAACTAGAGAAATCCGTTAACGCAAGTACATTAAAGATTTGAATGTCAAGATATTAAAGGTTGACTATACAACTTCAACTGCACAGACTTTAACAACATGTATTGAGCAAACTGCAATGTATTGCTCTGTTTGAGATGTGAATGGGAGGGGGGGGGGGGTCATGGCTATGATTGTATAATGTAAAGCCCTCTGTGCTGACTTTTTGTGTATGAAAAACAGGTGACTGACTTTGAGTGACAGATGGTAACTCATGTGCTTTGACGATTATTAGCCAATCAGATCCAGTAGTTGTCATTGAGGGGCGGGGACATCAGTCAGTCAGAGCGTCTGCAGGGAAGTTGACTTTTTTTCTCACTCCAAGTTATTGGACCATGCAAGAAGCCGCAGTATTATTATTTTACCGTGGAAATGTGCCCACTTAGTTTATGTGAATCACCTTTTTAAATAAATACAATCTCCTACAAGTACAATACAACTTGCTGCCTCATTGTGGAGCCTATCTGTGAACTGGAGGAGAGTTAGCAATCATGAATATTCACCCAGAAATATTCACCCAGAAATGAAGCATGTTACAAGGGATTTGAAGGTCACAGGGAGAGAGGAGAGAGATTAGGGGGACACCAGTTTGTAAACGCTGCCACACTGAGAAATACAGAGAGAGTTTTGTGGAGCTGATACTAGGCTTAATCAACTTTGTGTCAACTCATTTGGTGATGGCTTGAATGTAACCGAGGTTCATTCATATGAAAAAGCTACGCACTATAGCATTAAAATATCAATTTCATGTGATTTAGTAATCATGAGTATTTCACCAGGACAGCGCCACATACACACGTAAGCACAAGCACATGCACACAGACAGACAAACAGACAGACAGACAGACAGACAGACAGACAGACAGACAGACAGACAGACAGACAGACAGACAGACAGACAGACAGACAGGCAGACAGACAGACGCACATACACATACACATACACACACGCACAAGCACAAGCACATGCACATGCACACAGACAGACAGACAGACACACAGACACACACAGCAGTAGTGGTTAACAGTTGATCATTCACCACATCAACAGCCTGCATTACAAACAGATGGATTGAGACGCATTTAAAATTCAGATAAATGTCATGATTGTGTTTAGTTTGTTAATGCAAAGGAAGAAATAGAACAGGCATAGAGCACAACATTGA
This sequence comes from Hyperoplus lanceolatus, assembly GCA_026929865.2. Lineage (NCBI taxonomy): Eukaryota > Metazoa > Chordata > Actinopteri > Uranoscopiformes > Ammodytidae > Hyperoplus > Hyperoplus lanceolatus. Next base: position 34,571,642 of record CM049399.1, on the reverse strand, counting down.
AATGCATGAGACACTGCATGGAACGACGTAATTGTTTAACTTATGGAAATCATCGTGACACTTTTACAGTTGATTACTGTAATTAAAACACTAGAAAAAAATTGTAGATTTTTTTTTTTTCATGAATTTGGATTTTTATAAAAAAGTTCAAATCTTTATCTCCTTTACTACAACATATTAGTGTCTGAAGTCTTTACCTAACATATTTTGGATTCTCACTTTTTTACAATTTGTATATAGAAAAATACTATATACTGAGGTCATAAAAATGCATGTATTACATGACACCAGCACTGTGTGACACAACACTGCATGAGAGGTGTACACCACAGCTCTGTGTGTGTGTGGGAGAGTGTGCATGTTGGAGTGTGTAAACGTGTGTGTGTGTGTGTGTGTGTGTGTGTGTGTGTGTGTGTGCGTGTCACATCCTCACTCACACACACACACACACACACACACACACACACACACACACACACACACACACACACACACACACACACACACACAGTGTTGTTTAATGTCAAAGTTGAATCAGTGCCAGTATCTCTACGTGCAAATTGCAAAGAGCATATACAGTAAAAATGTGAAACATACGTATTCAGTGTCTTGTACTCACTTACTCCCCTAACTACAGCAATGTGTAACTTTACTGTAGTTTTCAAATGGCTGTACAAGTAGTGTATAGTGCTGTCTTGAGCATTTTCAGGTAGTGTCACCGAGTTCTGACCTTTTTTTTTGCATTGGAAAACACTGAGAGAATAAACTGTCATAATGAAAACATGACAAAGCCATTTGACTATCTGTCAAGACTTCTCATTTTGATGACACTGGCAGTTTCATTGACATGAATACTTCCTTTTGAGGAATAGATCCATTTTGAGCAAGTGACGTACTTTTGCAGGTTATCCACTAGGTTTTGCAGTTTGCACTAATTGTTTTGAGAAATGCACTAACTGCTGTGCAAATGTTAATAGTGATGTGAGAAAAGCACCAAAGCGACTGAGAAAAAACTGTAAGTTACTTTTATTAGTCAATGGTTACATTGAAATGTGTCTTTTCTCATCTCCCCTCTCAAGTTCCCACCCTCCAGAGGGGGTCAGAGCGCAGGGTCAGCCATAGTACAGCGCCCCTGGAGCAGTTTGGGGTTAAGTGTCTTGCTCAAGGACACAATGGTAGAGATGGTGGGCGCCGTAGATGTACTAGCAGCCACCACTAGTTTTACAACTAACACCCATCTGGCCAGTGCCGGCGATCCAACCAGAGACCTCATGGTTACTGGGAGGAACCAGAGACCTCATGGTTACCGGGAGGAGGAACCAGAGGCCTCATGGTTACTGGGAGGAACCAGAGACCTCATGGTTACTGGGAGGAGGAACCAGACACCTCATGGTTACTGGGAGGAGGAACCAGATAACTCATGGTTACTGGGAGGAACCAGAGACCTCATGGTTACCGGGAGGAGGAACCAGAGGCCTCATGGCTACTAGGAGGAGGAACCTGAGACCTCATAGTTACTGGGAGGAGGAACCAGATACATCAAGGTTACTGGGAGGAGGAACCAGAGACCTCATGGTTACTGGGAGGAGGAACCAGATACCTCAACGTTACTGGGAGGAGGAACCAGAGACATCATGGTTAC
>CM049399.1:34540000-34565000 GCA_026929865.2 Hyperoplus lanceolatus | reverse complement strand
TTATTATTAGTATTATTATTATTATTATTATTATTATTATTATTATTATTATTATTATTATTATTATTATTAATAGTAGTATTATTATTAATAGTATTATTATTATTATTTATTATTATTATTATTATTATTATTATTATTGTTATTATTATTATTATCATTGCAAGTGGTGTATATTTAATCTGCTGCTGTTAGTAGTAGTTTTTAACAAAATAAAGAATTGTTTCATCACCAACTCTGATGAACGAGCAATACAAGGGAATAAATGCGAGAAACACATTATTAACATTTGATTTTTAAGTGCTGCATGGATCCACACCTTACCTACAACTACCGTTTGACAATATACTGCATATATGTTCTTCGAAAATGTTTTCCATTTCATCTGTCGATCCACAATGTACCGTAAATATTTGAAATTCGTATACATTCGAAAGATACATTTGTGTTATACAGTATATTAGTTAAAAGTTATCTCAAGAAAAGATCATTAGTTGGCTCAATTTTAAGTATTTTTTTTCTATACATCTTAAACCTGCAGTGTGTAGAATTTTGGGTTTTATTTCCTAGCAGATTTTGTAGAAAGTAATTATAATATCCACAAGTACATTTAATTTAGTGCATAATAGCTGAAAAAATGTCTTGAATTATTATTTTTTTCCTTAGAAAGGGTCTCATATGTGTCCATATTTCTGCATATCTTGGACCAAGGCCTAGTGCCGCCATCTTGACAGTGTCATAGTTGGAATGTCATCAGGTGCATTGTTTAAAATGTAGAATTGCTCTTGTCCTTGAACGCCACTGTAGCTTCTGTTATTATTCAAAAGGGGTGGGGTTACCCAGGGAGCGTTGCATTCTAGAACTTTGTAGAACTTTCTTGATGATGTCATATTACACACACTGCACCTTTAATAGTTTTAGTTAGCTTCAAAATAAAATAATCCAGCAAAGACAGTTGCCTTGAAAATGTTGGTTTTACTCTCTCAATTTGTTTTATTCTATTAATGTATGTATTAAGTAATTGTTTGCCTTTTCTTCTGTATTGATTGTTACTAATATCGACTCACATAATCTGTCTCCTCTTCCAGGTCCGCTCTCTCCTTGCGTGCGTTGACTTGCGGGAAAACTGTCGTCATCATCATGAGGTGACTGTTGTTCCCTGGTGTCTTTCCATTACAATCCCTATGATCCAAGCCAGAACCACCGCTAGTACCAGCCCCGGATCCTGCCGTGATGGATCCTCTTGCCCCAGAAACACACCTCTTTCCTGGGTCGGGTATTGCTTGTACGGGGGGTGGGCCTGGAGGTTGTACAACAGCCCCAAGTAGCTCCGGAAGCTCCAACGAAAGAGCCCTTCGATCACGATTTGAAGCAACATTTCTGGGCATGAGCATTGGAGGTGGTGGGGCTGGATGGGGGTGATGGGAGTGAGTTGGATGGGATGATAGGGACTCTTGTTCGGCCGCGTAGGAGTAGGAGTGAGGGGAACGGGTGCTGTGAACGCGGAGGCTGCCACCAACCAAAGGAGCTCCGCCGAAGCCATAGCTACGCCGACCAAGGCTGTTTGAGCTAGACCTGCAGAGAATAAAAATAAAAGTAAATAATAAAGTTAAAGAACTACTTCACCTGTTGAAATATGAAGGTGTATTGAACTCTGAGATCCTATGTAGTATAAATGTGCAAACATTTTAGAAATCTGTTCATCCTAGCCTGAGAAAAGGCAGAAAGAGTGTTTTATGGTCTAACCCTACATTTTCCCATGTGTGACATCACACATGGGAAAATTAAGATTAAAAAGTTAAGATTAACAGAACAGCTGGGCCAAGGGAAGACTGAGGGAAGACTGAGGGAAGAAAAACCTCATTCATTATATTATAATAGCGATTTGATAACGATAGAACGCCGGTTCCATATAGGTGAAGTATTCCTTTAAGTTGAAACACTGCACATTGAAACTTTTTTTCAGGTATTGGTCAATTAATACAAATGTTTGGCTATTCCGCTTTCCGGTATCTATACTTTGTCTTTTCAAGCACTGTTCAGTTTTGACAATTTTTGGCTATTTTGCTTACATAACATGTCTTTTTTGTAATGCTAGTATGAATTACGTGTCCAAAATGTGCATTAAAGTGTTTAATTCACTAAACCTTGTCTGTTTGTGAAAATTCATTTTTAAAGACCTGTAGTCATCATAAACGGATTATGAGATAATGGGCCCCTGGGCACAAACTCTCAAAGGACCCCCCACTCCTCCCTATCCAGCCAGGTACACTGACTCTTCCGCACTGAAACATGCAATTAATGGCAAACACATATTAAGGAATATTTTAAAGTAAAATGCATCAATCTGGTGCACTTAGAGAGGAGATTTTAGAGGCTAGATCAACTCCTGAGAAGCAGAACTTCATAGTACACACTGTAACTTAAACATGTTACACTATTCACCTGCACGGTCTCGCCTTATTAGTCATTTAATATTTATGACACAATTTATGAATCAGTACAAACTTAATCAACACTGTTCTCCAAATGATGGGTGTAGTCATGAAGTTAATAGGAGAATAAAACAACAGTCATGGTTTGATCATTCCGTAATTAAGGCTTAATTAAAGGAATATTTCACAGAACCAGCGTTCTATCGTTATAAAATCGCTATTACAATATAATGAATTAGGTTTTTCTTCCCTCAGTCTTTCCTCAGTCTGGCCCAGCTGTCCTGTTAATCCTAACCATACATTTTACCATGTGTGATGTCACGCATGGGAACATAGGTTCAGACACAGAGACCATAAAAATCTCTTTCTGCCTTTTCTCAGGCTACGATGAACCGATTTCTAACATGTTTGCACATTCATACAACATGGGATCTCAGAGTTCAATACGCCTTCATATTTCCACCGGTGAAGTATGTAATTAATGCATTAAGTATCAATTAAGGCATTTTCTGACATGAATTGCTGAAGGTAAATCCGGTGGTCTACCTGCGACTCCATGCAGACTGTGGGGGGAGAGGGCGCCCCCAGTTGTGGTAAGTGGAACTGCGGCCGTGACGCTGGAATAGAACACAACAAAACAGAACAGTTCATAGTCAATATATCAGAAGTTTTCAACCAGAACAAACACAACACACAAATCATGTCTAACTCTCTCTCTCTCTCTCTCTCTCTCTCTCTCTCTCTCTCTCTCTCTCTCTCTCTCTCTCTCTCTCTCTCTCTCTCTCTCTCTCTCTCTCTCTCTCTCTCTCAAACTCTGAATCATTTATTAATAAAAAAGTTAAATGGCTCTACAAATGAAAAATAAACTGGCCCTGCGTTCCAATTCCCATACGTCCCTACTATTTAGTATGCCAGAAAAAGATTTAGGATGTCCCAATACATGCACGTCAATTGTAGTATGCTGACAATACATACATGCCCCACTAACTCCAATAGCATTTTGCAGTATTCGTCTTTATTCTTGACATTTCTCGACATAATGAAAAAAAAAATTCATTATCTGATTTCTTTTTCTCTCTCCTGTCTGTGGCCCTAAAACTCTTCTGTACTTTAGTATGTAGTGTAGTAAAAAGAAAGAGTATGTGGTTTGGAACGCAGGCTGGGTTTTTTTCAGTTTTTAAAATGCGCCGGTAACACACACACACACACACACACACACACACACACACACACACACACACACACACACACACACACACACACTCTTGGCAGGCAGGCTGTCATCAAGTTAAATATGTAAATCCCTGTGCGCCAGTTCCACTTAGCCGAACAAGATCAGCCCTGTTTGTTTCCACACGTCTAACCCGCTCAACATGACAGATCCATATGTTTCACCTTGGCAACGTGTCATATGACATCACCATTCAAAACCTGAGCTGGTTTGCTGTACCAGTATATACTGTAGGTGTGTGTGTGTGTGTGTGTGTGTGTGTGTGTGTGTGTGTGTGTGTGTGTGTGTGTGTGTGAGAGAGAGAGAGTGTGTGTGTGTGTGTGTGTGTGTGTGTGTTTGTTTTAGATACTAAAAATGTCATGACTGTCAAGACAATTTGTTCCAAAATGTACGTCGGAAGCATGAAGAGACAGCAGCTAAACGATGAGAGCCTTTGAACATAGATCTAGATCAAAAAAGATTCAATGTAACGCCTAAATATACAAATAAATATAAAGATTATACATTTAAATACATGTAATTAAACTGTATTCAAAGCCAAAATAAACTAAGAAATTAAAAAAAAATATATGTGAATAAATATTTACATTTAAATGATTAAGATGTTCCTAAATTAAAAGTTGAACAAATAAACAAAGATATTGAAAAATACACGTCAAATTAGGTAAATAGATAATATCGAATTCAGTCAACAATGTGAATACAAAGATGGATAACTGCAATTTATTATTTTAAGTATAAGCCTAAATAAACAAAATTAAAAAAAAATAAAAATAAAGTGAGATAAATACTAATATACAGATGCTAATAATGCCATTTATATTAAAGGAATACTTCACCCATACGGAACCAGCATTCTATCATTATAAAATCTCTATTATAATATAATTAATTAGGTTTTTCTTCAATCAGTCTTCCCTTAGTCTTCCCTTGGCCCATCTGTTCTGTTAATCCTAACCCTTACTGTGATGTCACAAGAAGGAAACTGTAGGGTTAGACAGTGAGACCATAAAACACTCTTTCTGCCTTTTCTCAGGCTAAGATGATCCGATTTATTTATTTGTTTTGCACATTTATACTACATAGGATCTCCGAGTTCAATACACCTTCATATTCCAACCGGTGAAGTAGGCCTTTAATATGTCGGGCTCTTTTATATATATAAAAAAAACTAAAAAAAAACTCTGCAACTTTCTTCTTAAATAAAATAAATTGTATATCAGTGGCTCTATCAAATCAAATGATCATTTAATGAAATAAACAGTATGCTGTACCTCCAGATGTACAGGGTCAACAGTAACAATGCTACATGATTATGTGAGGCCTGGTGTAGACATACTGTGCGGCAGACAGTGTTTCACAGACGTCCAGACACATTCACTGTGATTGAATAAACAACTAAAAAAAGATGGAGAAGTCAATTAGAACAAGTTCCCATGGCAACTGGAGGCTGTAGTCATGACGCAGCACTCATTCTATGTATTTCTCCAAAAGGTTTAAGTTGAGAACGCACAGAACTGCTGCATTGCCACTGTGTTTTGTGTGTGTGTGTGTGTGTGTGTGTGTGTGTGTGTGTGTGTGTGTGTGTGTGTGTTAAAATATACAGAAATGTGAGACACTGTACTGGTCAATTTTGAGACTTTTGGCTTTTCTTTCATACTATTAAAAATAAAATTGTTAATTAATGTGTGAGTGAGTGTGTGAATGAGTGTATGTGCGTGTGCGTGCGTGCCAGTGAGAGTGAGTGAATGAGTGAATGAGTGTGTGTGCGTGCGTACGTGTATGTGTGTGTGTGTGTTTGTGTGTGAGTGAGTGAGTGAGTGAGTGTGTGTGTGTATGTGTGTGTATTAATATGATTGTGTGTGTGTGTGTGTGTGTCTGTCTGTCTGTCTGTCTGTCTGTGTGTGTGTGTGTGTGTGTGTGTGTGTGTGTGTGTGTGTGTGTGTGTGTGTGTGTGTGTGTGTGTGTGTGTGTGTGTGAGTGTCTGTCTGGCTGTCTGTCTGTCTGTCTGTCTGTCTGTCTGTCTGTCTGTCTGTCTGTCCGTGCATGTGTACATGTGTGTGTGTGTGTGTGTGTGTGTGTGTGTGTGTGTGTGTGTGTGTGTGTGTGTGTGTGTGTGTGTGTGTGTGTGTGTGTGTGTTTGTTTTAGATACTAAAAATGTCATGACTGTCAAGACAATTTGTTCCAAAATGTACGTCGGAAGCATGAAGAGACAGCAGCTAAACGATGAGAGCCTTTGAACATAGATCTAGATCAAAAAAGATTCAATGTAACGCCTAAATATACAAATAAATATAAAGATTATACATTTAAATACATGTAATTAAACTGTATTCAAAGCCAAAATAAACTAAGAAATTAAAAAAAAAAAATATGTGAATAAATATTTACATTTAAATGATTAAGATGTTCCTAAATTAAAAGTTGAACAAATAAACAAAGATATTGAAAAATACACGTCAAATTAGGTGAATAGATAATATCGAATTCAGTCAACAATGTGAATACAAAGATGGATTTAAAAAAAGCATACATATAAATAAATAAAGTTAAATAACTGCAATTTATTATTTTAAGTATAAGCCTAAATAAACAAAATTAAATAAATTAATAAAAATAAAGTGAGATAAATACTAATATACAGATGCTAATAATGCCATTTATATTAAAGGAATACTTCACCCATACGGAACCAGCGTTCTATCATTATAAAATCTCTATTATAATATAATTAATTAGGTTTTTCTTCAATCAGTCTTCCCTCAGTCTTCCCTTGGCCCATCTGTTCTGTTAATCCTAACCCTTACTGTGATGTCACAAGAAGGAAACTGTAGGGTTAGACAGTGAGACCATAAAACACTCTTTCTGCCTTTTCTCAGGCTAAGATGATCCGATTTATTTATTTGTTTTGCACATTTATACTACATAGGATCTCCGAGTTCAATACACCTTCATATTCCAACCGGTGAAGTAGGCCTTTAATATGTCGGGCTCTTTTATATATATAAAAAAAACTAAAAAAAAACTCTGCAACTTTCTTCTTAAATAAAATAAATTGTATATCAGTGGCTCTATCAAATCAAATGATCATTTAATGAAATAAACAGTATGCTGTACCTCCAGATGTACAGGGTCAACAGTAACAATGCTACATGATTATGTGAGGCCTGGTGTAGACATAGAGTGCGGCAGACAGTGTTTCACAGACGTCCAGACACATTCACTGTGATTGAATAAACAACTAAAAAAAGATGGAGAAGTCAATTAGAACAAGTTCCCATGGCAACTGGAGGCTGTAGTCATGACGCAGCTCTCTTTCTATGTATTTCTCCAAAAGGTTTAAGTTGAGAACGCACAGAACTGCTGCATTGCCACTGTGTTTGTTTGTGTGTGTGTGTGTGTGTGTGTGTGTGTGTGTGTGTGTGACTAAACCTTATCTGTCTATGTCTGTATATTTCTCCTACACAACCATCTTTAACAGCTCTCAACATTAGTTTTTTTGTGAGTGAGTGTGTGAGTGAGTGAGTGAATGAATGTGTGTGTGTGCGTGCATACGTGTGTGTGTGTGTGTGTGTGTGTGTGTGTGTGTGTGTGTGTGTGCGTCCGTCTGTGTGTGTGTGTGTGTGTGTGTGTGTGTGTGTGTGTGCGTGTGTGTGTGTGTGTGTGTGTGTGTGTGCTTCTACCAGAGACAGTGAGCGTCTCTCCATCAGGCTGCTCTTGCCCAGGCTGCTCATGTCGCTGCTTTTCCTTGACTCGATGGTGAAGCTCCGTCTCTCAGAGGAGTAGGACCCTCCATGGTGGGACCCTCCTCCATGGTGGGACCCCCTCTGCCCTGCCACCCACCCCAGCTCTAGGTGACCGTTTGGGGTCAACGTGCAGATACGAGGGTCTGGACGGAGTGGAGAGAGAGAAAGAGGGAATGAGAGAGAGTGAGGGAGAGGGGGAGAGGGAGGGAGGGTTGAGAGAGAGAGAGAGAGAGAGAGAGAGAGAGAGAGAGAGGGAGTTAAAACATTATTTTTGTGTTGTGTTGTTTGAGTCGTCTTTTCAATGTATGTAACCAAAACTCCCCACTTCCCCTTGTGTGTCTATCCAAAACATTATCCAATAATGTAGCCTATTCACAAGTACTTACCTGTACTTTTCTCTATTTTTGATTTAAAGTCGCTACGAAGAACTTTGAGTTTGTGTTAATTATTGCGCCCCCTTTGGACAAAAGCGGTAGTGTTGGGGAGAGGGAGAAAGGGATAACATGCAGCACAGGTTCATGTTGTGAGTGAGCCACTGGTATGTCCCTATTCTAAAATACGTTAACACTGTTTGGCATTTTCAATCTGAAACTTTAGTTCATCGTTGAAGTTATATTGTCTTGGGCGCTCTGGTGGCGTAGTGGATAGAGCGTGTACCATATTGGCTCCGGCCTTCGTTGCAGTGGTTGCGGGTTCAAATCCGACCCGTGGACCTTTACTGCAGGTCATCCACCCCCCCTCTCTCTCCCTCTCTCTCTCTCTCTCTCTCTCTCTCTCTGTCTCCCCATTTCAAATCTGTACTGTCTAATAAAGTTTGAAAATGCCAAAAAAATATCTTAAAAAAAAAATATACATATATTGTCACTCTATTTTTGCCCGAAAGCTTTCTAGCAAGTTGTCTTATCCATCTGCATTTCACCTATAGTGATTTTTCGACATTTTCCTGGTCTGACATTTGACACAATAGCCCTCAGGCAGCTGCCTTCAAGACAGTGCAAACAGACAAGGCGTTTTCACATTAAGACTGGAGGAAGAATGACAAGCTTATGGAGATGCCGGAGAATGTCTAAAAACATTTGAAAAACTTTGAAAAGGTTCCGACAGTTATCCAACAGTATGAAAGTTCAAGGATCTTGTCAGAGGAAAAGAGTAAATGTAGAAATATAAAAAGAGAGAGTGTTTCTGAGACAACAAACCTTTGTCTGAAAAGTAGACGGATAGATTGTTTGGCCAATTAATGACATTGTGAGATAAACGGCATCGGCCTATACCTGCGCTCACAAGACTGATTTAAAAAAAAAATAGAATAGTGTGGACCAATGTAGCAATTTATTCTTATTTTTAACACAAATATTTACCTTGTATTTTTTTATTCTATTGTAATAATTAAAAGATGGACAGAAATCCAGAAGTCCCTTAAAGCAACATTTTACCATTTTACATATTTTTTTTTTACAAATTATTGGTTGTGATTATGAAGCCAAACTTTTGGAAAATAGGTAAACATTGCTTATCTTCAAAAAAATGACAAAACAAGGTCTGTATTATTCCCTTTCATGAAGCAACAGACTGCAGGGTATATTCTATTTCTTGCGATGCAGAAATCACCTCCTATCCGCAACACTAGCCCATTCACTCACACTATATACAAGTCTATGAACTCATGATCAAGTTTACTCAAACACACACACACACACACACACACACACACACACACACACACACACACACACACATACACACACACACACACACACACACTCACTCACTCACTCACTCACACTATATACAAGTCTATGAACTCCTGTCTGTCTAATCCGCTCTGAACTGCACTGTTGTTTACTGCTGAGAAAAGCTGTATAACTGGAACAGGTTATTGGTGGATAAAGATAAAGAATAGCCATCAGTCTTCTTTAAACCTGCAGTGTGTAGAATTTTGCAGATTTAGTAGATTTTGTAGAAAGTAATTATAATATCCATAAGTACATTTAATTTAGTGCATAATAGCTGAAAGACATGTTTAGAATTATTATTTTTTCCCTTAGAAAGGGTCTAATATCTGTCCATTTTTCTCCATACCTTGGACCAAGGCATATGGGCGCTGCCATGTTGGAAGCGTCATAGTTGGACTGTCATCAGGTGCATTGTTTAAAATTTAGAATTGTTCTTGTCCTTGAAGGCCACTGTAGCTTCTGTTATTATTCTAAAGGGGTGAGGTTACCCAGGGAGCGTTGCATTCTAGAACTTTGTAAACTTTTCCAGAACTTTCTTGATGATGTCATATTACACACTGCACCTTTAAATATGAACGAGCTCAGAGTTTGTAAAAGGTTAGTTGTTCATATGCTTTTGGCACATTGTTCTTGGTTTTGGTTTGGGTGTTTGAACACACATCTGTGTACACTTTCCTGAATAACTGCCTTAGTGGTACACATAGGCTGCTGGTTTTCACTAGGGGATGAAATCAGCTTGTTGGACAACATACACAGTCATTTTAAAAATGAGTTCGGCTCACCAGACCACTTTATAGAGTCGCGTTTTTCACTCTCATCAAAGTTGGCAATAGAATTGGCCTGAGCTCGTTATTATTCTAAAGGGGGGGGTACCGAGGGAGCGTTGCATTCTAGAACTTTGTAAACTTTCCAGAACTTTCTTGATGATGTCATATTACACACTGCCCTTTAAATATGAACGAGCCAGAGTTTGAAAGGGTTAGTTGTTCATATGTTGGCACATTGTTCTTGGTTTTGGTTTGGGTGTTTGACACACATCTGTGTACACTTTACTGAATAACTGCCTTAGTGGTACACATAGGCTGCTGGTTTTCACTAGGGGATGAAATCAGCTCTTTGGACAAAATACACATTCATTTACACACATACACAGTCATTTTAAAAATGAGTTTGGCTCACCAGACCACTTTATAGAGTCGCGTTTTTCACTCTCATCAAAGTTGGACGAGGATCGGTCGTCATCCGAGTAGGAACGATTGGCGTCTCCCTGGAGAAGAGAGAGAGAGAGAGAGAGAGAGAGAGAGGGAGAGAGGGTCAGACAGATAGAGAGAGAGGGTAAGAGACAGACAGAGAGACATACAGAGAGAGAGAGATACAGAGAGAGAGAGAGAGAGAGAGAGAGTCAGAGACAGACAGACATACAGACAGAGAGAGAGAGAGAGAGAGAGAGAGAGAGAGAGAGAGTCAGAGACAGACAGACAGACGAGAGAGAGAGAGAGAGAGAGAGAGAGTCATAGAAAGAGTAATTAAAGGAATACAGTTGCTATTTTCTCAAATACCCAGGGATATGGTACTGTCTTACTGCTCAACCCACCTCTGATCTGTGTTGTATTTCTAGATTAAATAAATCAGCTTTATACCCTCAACACTCCTGACACACTACTCCAGTCACCCACCGGCTTTGTTTTAAGACCAAAAGGATTTTCACTGTGTTTATTTCACAATGGGGGAAAAAAATATGCAGTAAATTGGGTCAATACAATTCCCTTGTGTTTGTAGTAGTAGACACAGTGTGGATGAGCCAGAGGGAGGGAGGGAGAGAGGGAGGGAGAGAGACAGTGGCCTTGAAATTCTAAAAACGAGCACTGGTTTCATTAACATTATCTCAATCGTTACCCGGTGTTGTGTCCCTCCCTGGTATAAGACATGCCCCATTTCATGCTTGGCTCGGACTCTGCTGTGAGAAATTGAAATTGACGGTAATCTAAATGAGTGTCTAGAGATCGCTTTTTCAAGTTAAGTTAAGTTTGTTCTAACACTTTTGGATTTTTCGTTTTAAAGAACACAAACACACACACTGAAAACGTGAACACAAAAGCGAAAGACAAAATGAAATAAACAACTAACATATAGCGTATTCTACTCAACAGGTTTCTAAGGGCATTGATTAAATTAAAGGTAAATGTTAAGCAAAACATATGAAGTAAAAATGTTAGTTTGAGGTCCATTTGAGTCAGATTTGATTGGGGGTTTATTCTTACTAGCTTGTCAATCTGCTCAGTGCTGTGATCATGAGACTCAGCAGGACACAATAGCCGAGGCTCAGTTTAGATCTGAAGGTCACTTTGAGAAACACAGACAGATGGATGACAGCTGTTCAGAGGGGAGGGTGGGAGGGTGGATAGATGGATGGATGGATGGATGGATGGATGGATGGAGGGATGGATGGATAGATGGATGGATGGATTGATGGATGGATGGATAGATGGATGGAGGGATGGATGGATAGATGGATGGATGGATGGATAGATGGATGGATGGATGGATGGATGGATGGATAGATGGATGGATAGATGGATGGATGGATGGATGGATGGATGGATGGATGGATGGATGGATGGATGGATGGATAGATGGATGGATGGATGGATAGATGGATGGATGGATGGATGGATGGATGGATGGATGGAGGGATGGATGGATGGATGGATGGATGGATGGATGGATGGATGGAGACAAGCTTAGCGTAGAAGAAAAGTATGAACGTTTATGTCAAAAACAGGCAAGTGTAAGACATTTAAAGACCTTGTTTTGTTTAAGATCATTATAATTTTTGTCCGATAATATTAGAAATATTGCACTTATTTTGCTGTAAATTAAGCCACTTTTACACATTAACTCCCAACAATATCTGAGGATAGTTTGGGTGGGGGGATGGATGGAGACAATATATTGAATAATTTTAAAAGTGTACAAAATGTTTACATTGTTTGCAATATTGAACATCTGGCATTTATTTTCAGTAAATTACTGGATTGTTTTGATGTACAAGTTTGTTGATTTGCTGCACCTCCATGTTTGCTATTGGTGGGTAAAGGTTTTAAATATTTCAACCATCCTGATGCAAGTTGAAAAAATAATAAATAAAATAAAAAAAATAAACTAAACAAACCTGGCCCTGTGTATGTCCATCTCGGACAGCTGTATTCAAATATAGGCATCCATTTCTTATAAAAACACGCTTAGATATGACAAAATTAACCTCTTGAATCTTAGATCTTGCTGTTTGAAACCATATTATGGCAGTTATTATTGGCGATTTGTTCCCTTCCCTCAGCCTGAAAGCCTTCCACCAAGATGGCCACGTTGGAGTGACATAGACAGAAAGACAGACATATACACACACACACACACACACATACACACACACACACACACACACACACACACACACACACACACACACACACACACACACACACATCTGTCTTGTTCCCTTACCTCCGCCTGAAAGCCCTCAACCAAGATGGCCACCAGCAGGTTGAACAGGACATAGTTTCCAAACGTCATCAGAGCCACGAAGTAAAGAGCAGCGAGAGGCGAGGTCGCTGCCATCCCGTTATACAGAACAACATTCCAGTCCTCCTGGGTCAGGATCTGGGATTATATAGAGCACAGACACACACACACACACACACACACACACACAATATGTTTATACATTTTGTGCATAACTAATTTGCTGTTGTAGAACATAGTCACACGTGTATCAGTTAATAAGTGCACAGTAAAAAAAAAATGCTTCTTGAGTTAAAATAAATTGTGTAGAGTTTTAGTCGCAGCAGCCAACACCAGCAGAAAGTTAATGACTTCTGTATCTGTACTAGAAACATATCAAAGGAAAATCAAAATATGTATGAGAAAATATCATACAGGTGAGAACGTATTATTGTACAAATTTGCAAAAGGATTTGCAGAATTGCAAATTGTTTCCATGACCTTATTTGATACGTTTATATGTGTTTTTCACCATATTCACTGTCAAATATTTACAGAAAATGCATATAAACTTAAGAAGATATATATCTGCATATATTTTTTTTAACCTTTATTTATACAGGTAAATCCCATTGAGATCGAAGACTCTTTTGCAAGGGAGACCTGTTTTCCTTTCCCACATTACCATTCACACACACATTTGTACACCGATAGCAGGCTTACTATCGACATTCACACGAGGCAAGGTGGGTTTAGTGTCTTGCCCAAGGACACAACAACTATGACACAGGTGGCAGGGCGGGGATCGAATCTCCAACCCTTTGATCTTCAGCCGACCCGCTCTACCAACTGAGCCACAGTCGCCCCAAATATACGACTGTGTATACAAAAGAATGAAGGTTTTGAGTGGGGATATTGTTGAGCGTGTGTGTGTGTCTTGTGTGTGTGTGTGTGTGTGTGCATGTATATGTGAATGTGTGTGTGCGTTTCTCTTTGCGTGTGTGTGTGTGTGCGTTTGTGTGTGTCTGTGTGGGTATCTCTCTTTGCGCGTGTGTGTGTGTGTGTTCATGCGTGCGCGCGCGCGTGTGTGTGTGTGTGTGTGTGTGTGTGTGTGTGTGTGTGTGTGTGCATGTGTCTGTCTGTCTGTCTGTCTGTCTCACCTGGAACACAGTAACGATGGCCCATAGCAGTGAGTCAAAGTTCTTCCTGTCCGGCACTGTGTCTCCGGTCTCCGTCTTCAGACTGAACTTACAGCCAAATATGTGCATCCCCAGAATACTGCAATGCAATCAACACAAACTCTCATCATGTTAAAGACCTACTTCACCGGTGATGAAGGTGTATTGAACTCTGAGATCCTATGAAGTATAAATGTGCAACATGTTAAGAAATCGGTTCATCCTAGCCTGAGAAAAGGCAGAAAGAGTGTTTTATGGTCTCACTGTCTAACCCTACATTTTACCATGTGTGACATCACACATGGTAAAATGTTAGGGTTAGGATTAACATGACATCTGGGCCAAGGGAAGACTGAGGCAAGACAACCCTCATTCATTATATTATAATAGCGTTTTTATAATGATAGAACGTTGGTTCCGTATGGGTGAAGTATTATTTTAAAGGGGCTACAATTTGCTTTCTGTTTGTGTAAATTCTTGCACCCCCTTTGGACAAAAGCGGTACTGTTTTTACTACGCCAGCTGTAGTTCCAGGCTGTGTAAACCCATGATAAAGGCAATAAGAAAAACTATATAAAAAAATTGCATTATTTGCACTGATGGTCTCGTTTGCTGTTACATGTCATTTATGATCATCAGAGGAAAAAATTAGACCGTTTCAGAAATATTTAAAAGTTCCTCGTAGCACCTTTAACATACAGTTTACAAACACACTGAGAAATGTATCAGCTATTGTGCAGGACTGATAATTAAATGTGGATCTTTGTAGATAGATTTTTAGGACATGATGGACACACAGCCCACTTAGAAGATATAATATCCATGGGGAGGCTTTGGAAGGATTAAGCCTTTTTATTCCTCTCAACTCCTGCTTTTAGAAATGCTGCCTTTTATAAACAGCTGTGTGTGTGTGTGTGTGTGTGTGTGTGTGTGTGTGTGTGTGTGTGTGTGTGTGTGTGTGTGTGTGTGTGTGTGTGTGTGTGTGTGTGTGTGTGTGTGTGTGTGTGTGTGTGTGTGTGTGTCAGTACACTGGCTGCAAGCTGGGGTGATGAAGATAAATGTGAATGTTTGAATGTGACTGAACCCGGTCTGAGCTTGGAAAGGCAGCGTTCAGCTTCAGTGCCCCTGATTCCTGGAACAACGTACACTGACAATTTACAATGAATACCTTCATGTCCTTTAACACATTTAAACATATTATCTTAAAGGGGACATATTATGAAAAACTAAACATTGCCGGTGTTTGGGCACACTGTTTAGGTTATTGGCGTCCCTACCAGCACACACAAGCTTCAAAAAGACGAATATGTAAGTTTCTTCTGGGACACTTATTTCGAAAAAGGGGGGATTTGAAGGTTTCTTCCAAAAAACACCGACTGATGACGAAATCGGTCGGTTTTCATTATCATAAATACTCCCACGGGAAAGCTCACCAGAAACTCGGCAGTTGATTGGCAAATCAAGACGCCCCGTTGGTAACCACACACACCTGGCTGAGCCTCCACTCGCTCATGCAACAACAGAGGAGAAGCAAGCTGCAGTGTGAG
Organism: Hyperoplus lanceolatus; assembly: GCA_026929865.2. Taxonomy (NCBI): domain Eukaryota; kingdom Metazoa; phylum Chordata; class Actinopteri; order Uranoscopiformes; family Ammodytidae; genus Hyperoplus; species Hyperoplus lanceolatus. The sequence continues at coordinate 34,549,631 of CM049399.1, read as the reverse complement.
CTCAACCCATGGCTCGAGCTCAACCCATGGGTCAACCTCAAGCTACCATCACACCACAGCCTCGAAGCACACTAGGGCTGAATGGATTTACTTCATTTTTTGTTAGGCTATCTCCAGCAAAGGTTTGCAATCTGTTAGTGTGATCAAAGCCGTTTTACTGGAGTGTGGAGGAAGACTGAGAGACACCATCCGTCCGAAATGTAAGTAGTCCTATTTTAAAAATAATTCTGTCCGTTTGTTAGTTCAATGTCTGTAATGCGCTTTATTTTATCCCTCCTATAATAACCAACACCGACTGAAATGAGAGAATGCGGGGTTTAGTCGTTAGCATTAGCACCCGCTAGCTTTACCGTTAGCTTTATGCTAACGATTAGAACTGTGAGTCTTTTGCAGTGACTGTTATTTGGCTCTTTTGTGAGCTCACGTTAGTCCTGCCGTGACAGCCCGTGTGAAAAACAAACGGTGAAACTGTAGGGTGCGTTGGAAACTGAAGAGTATTTTTTTAATAGCTTCATCCTGCTACCTGCTAGCTGTCTGATTGTATAGCTCAAGTACACACCGCAATAAGTCTGCGGACAGTGTGTAGTTAGGGTGACCAGATCCCAATTCACCAGATGTGGGACAAAGACTACGTTTGTGCGGGAGAATGCGGGACAAAGTGCCGTTTTTTTTAAGCAAAATAAACCTGTAGTACAAGCAGCAGTAGGCCTATTACATGATCTCCAGTATAATGTACACATAGACAGGAATACTGTAAGTTGTCTCTGCTGGTGTTTGTTTCCTGTCCATTATATTTCAAAAAGCACACAGTATCACTCAGAACTTGTTGCTTATTGAGCCAGGGCTATACTGAATTTGTTGTAGCTTTGCTATAACAGATGTATGATGTGGGCCTGTACATGTCAGCTAGGCTACATGATGTAACATTGAATGTGCCATGTTTTACAGGTATCTGAGTGACCTGATGGAGCCGGACAGAGCCACCAAGACCGTCACACTATCCGTTCCTTCAGAGGAGGATGTGTTCACTGGGTGGGACAGGTGGTCTTCTTCAGGGCCCAACAACAACTGGACAGTTACATAAAAGTTATGGCTTTGCTTCTGTTTGATATGTACACTTCATATTTTCATTCCACTGGCTATGAATAAACTGCTTTATTTTTAAGGATGTTTTTGGTCTTTTTAAAATGTAATGATACTGTTTTATCAGAGAAAATCTTCAGCGAGATGAAAATGTGATTTTCAAGTAATCCTTTACTACAGGTAGTAAACAGTGACAGTAAGCAACACAATACATTTTTTAACGTTAAAACTTTATTATGAATGAGTGATCACAATACAAATGATACATTATCTACTAGATATTGAAATGTTGTCAGATAATTTGCAGCTCTGACAAACCTAAAGCACAATTATTTCAACCATACATTTTACAAAAGATAATGCCTTTCCAGTGAATCTTGACATGATTCAGGATACATTCTTTTCCATTATGGTTACTGTACATTTTTACATGTCAACTCAGTATCGGTTCACAACCAAAGCTTTTTCACTCCACTGGGCTGTAGATCATTCCACAGACCTGTAAAGACAAACGTAAAACAGGCTGTATGTTACCAGTTTAGAGATTTTATGCATAAATACTTAGCGCAAATTATGTTATTGACTGTGACATAATTAAACAGTATTTACCTGAGGATAATGTCAGGGAAATCAGAAATCTTGATGCCATTTTCACAGTTTTCAGCTCAGACTCCTGTCTGAACAGGTTCAGTTGTACATCTTTTAGTTTAGAACTGGTTAGTGTGCTGATATTTGTGGTAGAAATGAAGCTAAACATGTTTACATTGGTCTCCATGCTGCATTGGCCAAAAGTAAACAAAACTGACAGCTGGGCGTGTGCCATGCCCATGTCGGTAGGTATAGAGTAAATGAGCAGGGCGGTGCATGCACGCCCATTTAGATCTGACCAGTCAGAGCAGACTAGTATTTCTGCGAAGGGGGGTAAGATGTCAAAACCAACCTTTTGAGATAGAGGGCAGAGAAGGCTGGAAAAGGCGATGAAGAAATGGGAAATGGTAGAAAACTATTGGGTTTTTTGAACAATAAACCATGAAAACATTTTCTAGTAGACCTTGGAAATACACCTTAAAAACCGAGATTTTGCATGATATGTCCCCTTTAAATCTGCAAAAATCTGCTTTTTTTTTTTTATTTATTTATTTTTTTGGCATTTTTATGCTTTATTGATAGTGTAGAGACAGTTGAAATGGGGCAGAGAGGGGAGTGACATGCAGAGAACGATCGCGGGCTGGAATCGAACCCGGGTCCGCTGCTGGCCGAGGCCCACGGGGGGGGGGCGCCCTACCAACTGAGCTAAGGGCGCCCCCACCAAAATCTACCTTTAACTGCTGTAATTAGGCTTTACTTTACATTGTTTTTGCTTTGCCTTTGTTTGACAATTAAAATGACAATGAACCCTTTTGGACTGCAGGATCCTGATTGCGAACATGGGTAATGGACGGTGTCTTTTAACCTTCCTCTCGTGTTAGGGTTGCCACCGACCCGTTTTGGTTTTCAAATGCATAAAAGAACCACTTACATTTTGTTTATTGCTTCAACATTTCTTGACTTTGTAGCAGAAAGTTAACACAGGAGGAAGGTTAATAATAAAGTTAGATGCAATATTTTGTTAGGTAGATAAAGGGCGGTTTCACAACAGCTTTTGGTTCACTTGTTTGGCTTGCAACAGATGCGAGACATATATATGGTGTTGTGTGTGTGTGTGTGTGTGTGTGTGTGTGTGTGTGTTAGTGCGTGTGTGTGTGTGTGTGTGTGTTAGTGTGCGTGTTTGTCTGTCTGTGTGTGTGTGTGTGTGTGTGTGTGTGTGTGTGTATTGTGATTATCTAATGGTCCTTTTATTCTCCCATCACTTTACGTAGCAAAAGTTCAAGATCTTCGTTAGAAAGTGAAGTTGAGAGAGAAGAGAGAAAAAGACTGTTTGTAATGCGGCCATTGATCGTCCACTGTAACACCTTTTAGGTCTTTGAGGCATTTATGGGTTTGAGAGTGTGTGTGTGTGTGTGCGTGCGTGCGACGTGCGTGTGTGTCTGACCATCTAAAAATGTCTAAAGTTCTTTGAGTGTCTGCTTGTTAAATTCTAGACAGATCTTGAAGTGCCGTCTCGTTATTTTGCACCCAAGGTTAACAAGCTGTGTGTGTGTGTGTGTGTGTGTGTGTGTGTGTGTGTGTGTGTGTGTGTGTGTATGCACAGGACTTTCAAATAAAGACAGAAGACCATATAAAAGCAGATAATAATTATACAATGATCTTTCTCTCAGACAAAAAGGGCCCCTTGAGTTATCAAAGTTGTACGGAAGAGTCTACATAAATGAGACAACGTTTAGAGGACGTCTGGTTTCAGTCAAAATGAGGCTGTAGCAGGATTTTCTGACGATAACAGAGTTGCATTGTTTGTGTTTTACTAATGTTTAACTTTATGAGTTAGGGATCACGGAAATTAGAATCTGCCAACACAGTACGTCCAACTTTACAGCAGTCTGGAACTATCGAGTTAATTCCCGACATTGTATTTCGTCTTTATTCACACAATGTTCTCAAAGTGCATAGTGAAAAACAAAAAAGTTTAATTTTAAATTGAAAAATATCTAAAAACCAAATGTTCTCCCATGGCCCCATACTTGTCCATACAGTTGTCCAATAGGATTACACTTTGACTAAAAACAAAAAAAAAAAAATGCCCTTGTTACATCTCCATGTAGCACTTCTGTGTGTAACTGTAGTTTGGTTTATTTGAAGCTATAGTACTAACAAGATTCTTGCTGGTCTGAGTTTGTACCTTCATGTTTTTTGTAAGATATTTTTTTGGCATTTTTATGCTTTATTGATAGTGTAGAGACAGAGTTTTAATGGGGCAGAGAGGGGAGTGACATGCAGAGAACGACCGCAGGCTGGAATCGACCGCAGGCTGGAATCGGACCTGGTTCCGCTGCTGGCCGAGGCCCATGGGGGGGACGCCCTACCAACTGAGCTAAAAGCGCCCCCTGTACCTTCATGGTTGAATGCACTACATGGAAGTCACTTTGGATAAAAGCATCAGCTAAATAAAATGTAATGTAATGTGCTGTAATAGATTTGCATCAAAACAAGACCCAGTCATCCACATACAAACACATTTATTCGTACCTGAATATAATGAATAATACAGAATGTAGCCACGTTGTCCAAAATGAGACAGACGTATGAAAAAAGTTCCCCGTATCACCTTTAAACTTAATTCTCTAGGTACATAATCAAAAAAAATACTTTAATGAACTAATTAAAAAACAATTTGTTCCTCTCCCATGTCAGTAATATAGTTCGAATAAAAATTGCATAAAAACCAGACACAGTCATCCGCATACAAACACATTATCATGCCAGAATATAAAGCAGTCATCGACATAGAAACACATTTATTTGTGTGTGTGTGTGTGTGTGTGTGTGTGTGTGTGTGTTGTGATTATCTAATGGTCCTTTTATTCTCCCATCACTTTACGGAGCAAAAGTTCAAGATCTTCGTTAGAAAGTGAAGTTGAGAGAGAAGAGAGAAAAAGACTGTTTGTAATGCGGCCATTGATCGTCCACTGGAACACCTTTTAGGTCTTTGAGGCATTTATGGGTTTGAGAGTGTGTGTGTGTGTGTGTGTGCGTGCGTGCGATGTGCGTGCGTGTGTGTCTGAGCATCTAAAAATGTCTAAAGTTCTTTGAGTGTCTGCTTGTTAAATTCCAAACAGATCTTGAAGTGCCTACTCGTTATTTTGCACCCAAGGATAACAAGTGTGTGTGTGTGTGTGTGTGTGTGTGTGTGTGTGTGTGTGTGTGTGTGTGTGTGTGTGTGTGTGTGTGTGTGTGGACTTTCAAAAAAGACAAAAGCACATATAAAATATAAAAGCACATAATTAAACAATGATCTTTCTCTCAGACAAACTTAAAAAAAATATTCTTACCTGAATATAAATATAAAGAGCATAAGCAGCATACAGAAAGTGGCCACGTTGTCCATAGTTTTCATGAGCACGACCAGCTGTCTCCTGAGCGCGGGCATGAACCTGACCAGCTTTAGGACCCTGAGCAGACGAAAGGTCCGCAGCACAGACAGGCCGCCATCTGACTGACCCACGATCTCACACACACTGAGAGGGAGAGACGGAGAGACAGACAGACAGACAGACAGACACACGAACACACACACACACACACACACACACACACACACACACACACACACACACACACACACACACACACACACACACACACACACACACACACACACAAAACACACACACACACACAGACATTAGAGGAAAATAAAGAATGATACATAACCACAATATTATATCATTTGAACATCAGTTTGAATGTACGGTGAAAAGTTCACATTTGAAATTAGACAACAGAGGCAGAGACTGACCTATAATCTCATACACACTGAGGGGACACACACACACACACACACACACACACACACACACACACACACACACACACACACACACATACATACACACTGAGGGGAGACACACAGGGACAAGCAAGCATTAGAGAAAGTAAAAAAAAAATATTTGCAATAAGTAAACTGCTATTCATCAATTTCATTTGTTTGTTCATTAGAATCGTGAGGAGATATTCACTGATTTTGAGAGAAACTGATTCTGTCAACAAGCATTCTCCAGAATTGCTGACTCCACCTTTAGAATAAAATGAAACAGATGCCTTGTGAAGTCCTTATTTTTTTTTTAACCTTTATTTATACAGGTAAATCCCATTGAGACCAGAGACTCTTTTGCAAGGGAGACCTGATCCCATTCCCACAAACATTCATACACCGACAGCAGGCTAACTATCGACATTCACACGATGCAAGGTGGGTGAAGTGTCTTGCCCAAAGACACAACGACCATGACACAAGTGGCAGGGCAGGAATCAAACCTCCAACCCTTTGATCATCAGCCGACCCGCTCTACCACCTGAGCCACAGTCGCCCCACTTTGACAGTCCATGTTGGCCAGCCACTCACCAGTGGCATGAGTCAAGAAGGTAAGAGTTGTTCTTCAGTGGGGCGGCAGTGGAAGACACAGTTTAAATACTATCTACCCGTAGGTTGGACGCTCTAAGAAGTAAATCGAACACACCCAAATTGAAATAATTTGAAACCAAACTCTCTTCAATACATTTTTTTCTTAACTCCATAGATCACATTAGTTTAATCTTTCAGTTGAGTTCTGTTCGGTATCTATCATAAGCAAAGGGCCATTCCCCAGCGGATCTAACTGTACGAAATATGTCCTTTAAAGGTGCAGTGTGTAATATGACATCATCAAGAAAGTTCTGCAAAGTTCTAGAATGCAACGCTCCCTGGGTAACCCCAACCCTTTCGAATAATAACAGAAGCTACAGTGGCCTTCAAGGACAAGAACGATTCTACATTTTAAACAATGCACCTGATGACATTCCAACTATGACACTTTCAAGATGGCGGCACTAGGCCTTGGTCCAAAATATGCAGAAATATGGACATATATGAGACCCTTTCTAAGGGAAAAATAAATCTAAACATTTCTTTCAGCTATTATGCACTAAATTAAATGTACTTATGGATATTATAATTACTTTCTACAAAATCTGCTAAGAAATAAAATACAAAATTCTACACACTGCAGGTTTAAAGGAGGTGCATGTGCGTGATTGGGTGAATGTGTACAGAACAATGTAAAGCGCTTTGAGTCTGTGAAAAACCAGGGAAAAGAGGTGTATAAGTGGAGTCCATTTTATCAAAGGCTCTACTCGGCACATCAAACCAGCATAATAATAATAGCATTGGCAAAGATTGAATAGGGGCACCTTTACCTACAAGCTCTGTGTACATTTCTGAAGACATTCACACACGTAGCCTACATGAAGAGAATGAAATCGGTCATGAGAGAGCGAAAGATAAGATGACTAGATATATTGAATTAACTTGGCGTCGTGTGTGACGGCCTACACATTTGATCTTGTTACAATTTTAGATGCTTTGATGTGTGTGTGTGATCTCGCGGGTTAAAAAAGGGATCACAGAAAATAATGCAACACACACTTGTTCAAATGAATGATTGGAGTTGATCAAAGCAATGCCACTTATACCTGCAAGCTTCAGGCAATGTGTGATGTTTTTGCATCCAAACACACGCACACACACACACACACACACACACACACACACACACAACACACACACACACACACACACACACACACACACACACACACACACACACACACACACACACACACACACACACACACACAGGTGGTGCATTTCAAATTGAATTCAGGTAGAACACAGATGACAATTTGACAAAGCGCGACAAGAATAATTGAACTACATGATTTTGTTTCCACACCAATCTGGTAACACAAACAAACAAACAGAAAAACAAATGTTCTGACTGAAATACATCTGTCCATATTTCAGAAACATATTGTTGTCCTCAATAAAGTTGAGTCTCTTGTTTCCCCTCTTTCTGCCAAAATATTTTAAAGCTATAGTGCGTGATTTTTTCATATAAATGTTGGTTACATACAATCCATTACCAAACAAGTTGACACAGAGTTGATTAAGCCTGTCAGCTCCACACAACTCTGTATATCCCCCCCCCCGCCCCCCGCCCGACACTGGTGCAGGAGATCAAAAGAATTCTCAGAACAATCCCAAGAAGAGCCCAAGAAAAGTTGCAGTTGTTGATTCTACTGCTAAGAAAAAACCTGGACCTACAGCAGAAGGTATAAAATCCATGAGCCATCACTGAAGGCTTTACCTCATGTAGATGCACTGACAGTGTTGCTGTTACTACTCAGAATTCCTTTTTTTTTAACCTTTATTTATACAGGTAAATCCCATTGAGTCTGAAGACTCTTTTGCAAGGGAGACCTGTTCACATTTTACACGTTACCATTCACACACACATTCATACACCGATAGTAGGCTAACTATCGACATTCACACGAGACAAGGTGGGTGAAGTGTCTTGCCCAAGGACACAACAACGATGACACAGGTGGCAGGGCGTGGATCGAACCTCCAACCCTTTGATCATCGGCCGACCCACTCTACCAAGTGAGCCACAGTCGCCCCAAATGGAGGCGACAGAAGTTACACACTATAGCTTTAAATGCAGGATTTATTTTTAATGTGTCATTACCTTATTATGACGTCAAAGTCAAATGTATTTCTACAGCACATTTAAAGACATCATCAGGTGACCAAAATGCTGAACAAGATACAATACAAAACAACATGTAAGATACATGAACATAATGAAACATACAATAAAAAACAAATAAACATTACAATTAAATTGTGTGTGTGTGTGTGTGTGTGTGCGTGCGTGCGTGCATGCGTGTGTGTGCGTGTGTGTGTTTGCGTGTGTGTGTGTGTGCGTGCGTGCCTGTGTGAGTGCGCGCGCGCGCGTGTGTGTGTGTGTGTGTGCAGTCACCTGATTATGACTATGATTCCATCAAAGACGTTGTAGGGGTTCCTCAGGTAGCTGAAGGAACCGAAGGCCGTGATCTTCAGAATCATCTCAAGGGAAAACATGCTGGTGAAGACGATGTTACAGATCTCTAGAACGTTAGTCAGCTCATCGGGCTGCAAGAGGACGAGAAGAAAAAAGTTTTAAAGGGGCACTGTGTAACATTTTAAGTCATTTATTATATTAACTAAAATCAATATCCTCATTCATAAATATGTCCTCATTGGTGTAAAATCACATCTGCCAATAGTCTGAATTATCCTCCTGAGCGGAGAATAACAAATATTAATATTATATTTTGTACATTGCGCAGGCAAGTCTTATGGAGGAATCCGTGTTTTTGGAATGTCATCAGGTGCATTGTTTAAAATGTAGAATTGTTCTTGTCCTTGAAGGCCACTGTAGCTTCTGTTATTATTCAAAAGGGGTGGGGTTACCCAGGGAGCGTTGTATTCTAGAACTTTCTAGATGATGTAATATTACACACTGCCCCTTTAGGGTTATCTGTTGTATTTGTTTATTAAACATGCTTATATCATAGTCTGTGTGAATACTCTATTCCGATTGGCTGGAGAACATTCCATAGGTGTGGATTAACCCCTGATGTATGGACACCTAGAACTCTTTACATTCTGTCCACTTTAATGCGTCGCCGCCGCTGATTAAACTGTCTTCACAAGGGATTTGAACAAGGATACTAAATTAATTACAGTGCAGGCGTCCTGGAATCCTCCACCTGAATACTTTTAAAATGTCAAAACATTTCAGATATACAAAAACTAACAGAGAAGAGAATACTAAAGCAACATAAAAGTATACAAATTAAATGAAATATATACGTGAGAGAGGGGAAGTCAGTTGACGAAAGAAGTCACATTAGAGAGAGGTGTTTTTATGTAAACATTAGACAGTACGCTATATGGCACACCAAAAAAATAAATTCAAAGTCGCTAGACATAATCGAAATTACGTTTATCTCCAATCCACAGTGCAATAAGTACCACAGGACAACAGGCTGCAAGGGGACAAGAAGCAGAAGGTATTGGAGAAAGTTA
>CM049399.1:34522500-34535000 GCA_026929865.2 Hyperoplus lanceolatus | reverse complement strand
TATGTTTTGTTTTTGTGTTGTAAAAAAAATAAAAAAATTCAATAAACTGGCTGCCCAGTAGTGCTAAGGAGCCCAGAATGTAATTACATGTTTTTAAAGATGATTTTTTTGGGCTATTTTTATGTTTTATTGGACAATTTGGAGAGACAGAGATGAAATGGGGACAGAGAGGGGAATGCAATGCAGAGAACGACCCGGGCTGGATTCTAACCCGTGTCTGCTGTGAAGAGGACTGACACTCAACATTTCAAATCGTTACTTTTGATTTGCAGTGCAATTTTTACCGAAACCTGTTCAGACAAGTTTTTCAGAGTGCTTAGTATGACATAATTACTGAAAACAATGTGTGCTTCTTGTGCTTGTTGTGATTGCGAACACATCTGTGATACTGAAAACATTTGATTAAACTGATGAATAGACAGAGAGCGGAGTGACACAGATGCAGCTGCAGAAATGAATGAGTATGAATGAACAAGGTGAAAATTTACATTACAAAACATTTTATTTAGCTGACACTTTTATCCAAAGCGACCTCCATTAAGTGCATTCAACAATGAAGGTGCAAACTCAGAACAAACAGGAATCATGTAAAGTACTATAGCTTCAAATAAACCAAACAAAGTGACACAAGTGTGTGCTACATGGAGACAAGTGCAATGTTGTTTTTGTTTTAAAAAAACAATAGTAATATATATATATTTTTTTTGCCTATTCATGGTGCTCTATGCCCATACTGATTGTGTTGATGAGACACTAAAAATAAAATAAAATAAAGAAAAAGGAAAACAAAATACAAAAAACAAATGAAATACAGCCCCGGAAAAGATTAGGAGACCAGTCTGGATTTTTCTTAAATCTTCATCCCTAAATTACTTATTGAAAATGCTCTTGATGGCAAAACATTTATTGGAATTTGGTAGAAATGTTGTGAGTAGTTTATATTATAAAACCAAAATGTTCATTCTACTCAAACATATGCATCCAAATTATTCCTACCTGCTCATGGTGCTCTATTCCCATACGTATGGTGTTGATGAGACACTATACATAAAATAAAATAAAATAAAATAAAATAAAATAAAATAAAATAAAATAAAATAAAATAAATAAAACGTCATTAAATTAAATTAAATTAAATTAAATTAAATTAAATTAAATTAAATTAAATTAAATTAAATTAATAAATGAAATAAAATAAAATAAAATAAAATAAAATAAAATAAAATAAAATAAAATAAAATAAAATAAAATAAAATAAAATAAAATATTCAAATATACATTAATGTATTCCTACCTGTTCATGGTGCTCTATGCCCATACTGATGGTGTTGATGAGGATGGCGATCATGATTCCTCTGTTGAAGTATTTACTCTCTACGATGCTCCACAGTTTCATCCTGGTGCCGTGCCAGAGCTCTCTGCACGTCTTCTTAGGGCCACAGCAGCTTCATGAGACAGAGACAAAACTCACTCACTAAATGCTTGATATGTTCTATATTATCACCACTGAGTTTACTAGTTCAGTCTGTCTCATTGCATAGGCGACTGTACAATGACAACAAATGCTATCTTATCTATACTCTTAGCAGTTTAGGGTTCAGGGTCTTGCAGATATGTGGCGGGGAGACGGGGGATCGAACCACCGACCCTGTAGTTGAGAGTCGACCACCCTACACACTTCACTACAGCCACCCAAAGAAGTTATAAGGCTCGTTCGACCTGTCGCCGTCTTGCTAAGACCTGCGCAATTATGACGCTCGTCTTGCTGAGCGCACTGCATTATGGTTAGACTTTTTGTCCCACTTGCACCCGTGGCTGGCTGCGGCTCGGCTGCTTGAGACTTTGAAGTCCCGCGGTATCAAGACGGACACAGACACTGGAGCAAGTCACTGCAGTTGCTCCCCACGGGCTGCGGGAGCGAAATGTCTGATGGGAAACGTCTTGCTGACAGGCGGAGCTGAGCGCTAATTGGGAGTTTAAACCTCGTGCCTTTGATGCGTTTCCCCAATTGGTTAGGCAAAAGTCTGACATCACCGCTCAAAATTAAATTACGATCCATTCTTTTTGATTTTAATTTATGTTTAATCATTAGGCCGCCACAATATGCATTTAAGCAGAAATGTACTTAATCAGAGTTAAACCTCTGAACCCTTGACATAGAAATAATTTGGATGTGTAACTCTCCTGTATAGATATATTTAAAAGTGAACACAAACTTGAGTCACATAAGATCTTGGTGAAGTGATTTTTGTACCATTAAGATTAAATCATAGGCTTATTTCAAGTGATCTAAATGGTCTGGGAATTGTATTTTACATGTAGTGTCGCAAAGCCAGACCAAAACTACAACAAGTAGTTTGTTTGTTACACATCATAATACAGTTCATCATATCCATCTCTACAATAATAATAAGGGATCTTTTCTTAGACCTTCTTTATTTAGGCCGATCATATTCGTTATGTGAAGGGAGAAATACTAAACCTCCTTTATTTGGATTTGTAAATTATTCTTGTAAATTATTCTTTATCACTTAAAAGTAGGTGTTCTAGTAAAGTAACAAGAAAGATAAAGATGTGTGGGGAATGGGGATATTAGCTTATATCTCGTTTCTTGTTTTGAAAATGCCCCTCGCTTTTAAAGTGTTTACTCGTCTTTGTGTTGTGTTCTGCTTCTAATCGGTTGTAGCATGTGTGACTCTCCTGCGAATATGTTTCTAATAGGCCTTCAAAATAAAACTAGAAAACGAACTGCATCCGCAACAAGGACGCTACTTCCGACTATGCTTCCGACTCGGAGCTGTCCGGCTTCAGTCAGGCATTTTCGTCACTCCCCCGACTGCACTCGGCTACTCTCGTCTACTTTCCAGACGAGCTGAAAGTTAGGTCGAACGAGCCTATAGTTATAGATAGTTACCTCCCATCGTCGGGGCCTTGCTTGGCCTTGTCCTTGTCTGTTTCCTCCACAGCACCCTCCTCTGATTGCTCGTTGACAGCGGTCCTAATAGGGCCCGTCCCGTCAGAGACAGACAGACCGGCGGTGCACTGGGGGCAGCCGCCTGTAGCTGCTGTACCCGCCATGGGAGAGGGCTGGTCGGGCTTACTATGGTGGGGACAGGGGGCGCCTGGGATGGGGAAAAGGTGAAGACAGTAACATCTTAAACGTATGGATATAATCATGCAACTAATGCTGGGCTTACACTACACAACTTTTCACGCAATTTGACAGTCGCAGACAATCTTTTAATGTCGGACTGAAATCACGGGAGTCGTGCTGGAGTTGTGGCGCGCGCACGTAATCTCAGTTGTTTGGTGTATGGTGGTCTTCTGACCCGATTTCAGCCAGTCTTCTTCCCGTCTTGACGTTCCGACATTATCAAACAGGTTTGATATTATCGCTAGTCTTAGGGGGTTGGCTCAAGCAAAATGACGTAAACACTGTCACACTCTCGCATGCACCAAGCACGACACAGGAGGAGCGGCATTAGTCGCGACCTGTGTCCGCCTGGTGAGACACTTATTTCTGATACTTTTTCATAGAAGCCTCGGTGGAGAACCAGGCTGACAGCCGCGCAACCTTAACACTCTACCGTCAAATACAGGGTTAGGAGTTAAAGTTATTGGGGGATGAGATCAGCAAATAAAGCTGGTCAAATAACTAAAGGAAGTCCCCCGATCGGAATATTGAATTAACTTGTTTTTAATCAAATAATCACAATCGCGTTTGCGGAAATAATATTAATCTCAAAAGGAATCTAGTTGTAGTCTTGCAATATGAGACCCCCTGTCTTTTCAAAATCTCACTCTGTGACTGAAAACTAAGTTGTCTTCAGGTGTGAGTTGATTGTCTTCAGGTGTGAGAGGGTTTCAGTCTTCAGTCTTTTCAAAGTATTTTAAAAGTCCTCTAGTGTAAGCCCAGCATTAGCCAGTTGATTAATCTCTTTAAAATATAGATGTTGGATTTTTCTTTTATTATGTTGAGGACAGGGAGCAAATTGAAGGGGTTAAAGGGTCAGTGTGTAAAACAATACATGTAAATACTGCAGTTTATTTTTATATTAAGATGATTAACTTATATTATGTCATCATGGAACTTTGTCAGTTCTGTTTTTGCAGAAATCTTTGAAACTTATGTGTACATTTGCATCTTCAAAAACAACTAAAATCCAGATGTTCGATAAAGCCAAAGTTAATTTTATTATTCAAACAATGTTAAAGTCTTACAAAATGCATTTTTGGCATGTTTTTAAGAAGTTGAGACACTAATGTTGAGACCAGAGGCAGAAGTGGCATGGGAGAGGGCTGGTCGGGCTTACTATGGTGCGGACAGGGGGCGCCTGGGACGGGGAGAATGGAAGGGGTTAAAGGGTCAGTGTGTTGAAATGTCGCCACATGTCCAAGTGTCCCTGGGCAAGACACTGAACCCCAAATTGCTCCCGATGGTTCAGAAAGCGCCTTGCATTGCAGCTACTGCTGTCGGTGTTTGAGTGTGTGGATGAAATGTGTTAATATATGTGAAGCGCCTCGTGACCCTGGTCTGTGAAGAGCGCTCTATAAATAAAACTTACTTACAAAATACATGTAACCTAAAACAACATTTGGAAAGGAGCAATATTATATGACATCCTTTGCTAGAGCCAATCTTACTCCATGATGGTATATAAAGCTGAAACACGGTCTCAAAATTGGTTGTCATCAATTCATTCTGTTAATTAAAAATGAAATGATTTTTGGCAAAAGAAAACCTTGTGTGAATTCAAACTAATTAAAAAGTTAGACAAAAAACTGGAAGGGATTAAAGGGTCAGTGTTTTGAAAAATGTATTTAAGTACTACAGTTTTTAATGTTTATTCCTGAAGTTCAGCCAGTTCTGTTTTTTTTTTTTTTTTTTTAGAATAGTTTGAATTCCCGCCAAAATGAGGAAGCTAATGTAGGCTTGAGAGTTGATCACATCCAAGACTTCCCAAGTGCACATGGCTCCCCTCTAAAATGATAATATGTTGTATGGTGATGGTGGCGCTAGAGAACATGTCAACTCACCGATAGGTTTCATTATGAAGGGGTTATTTAAGTCTTCAACAAATAAAAAAAGTGCTTGACACAAACACTTGGTCAACAATTTTCTGTGAATCATGTTCTGGAGGCAATTATCCCTTCGGTGAAATGTGTAATAGTTGAGGATAACAGGAGGGTTGAGTTAAAGCTGGGGTATATGGTTTCTGATTGGTCAAAGTTAACAGGAGCTGACACTTTGACCAATCAGAGCAAGGCTAAAGTGGCTCTTTGACTTTAAGGCATTTGCCCTTGCTGGCTATCTGGAGAAGGCCTGGGCCAAGAGAACAAAACACACTTATAAATGAGATCTTTATGTTTGCTTTTCTTTTCTTTTCTTTTCTTTTGTTTGCGTCTGTTTCCTTGTTTCCTTGTTTCCTTGTCGTCCTGCTGTGAAATGTGATCACCATTTACAGGAAGTGAATGTTTTCATTTGAGTTTGATACAGTTGTTGGTGTCTTATAATCCCGAAGAGGAGGGGTCCTTGTTTGGACATGACACAATAATAAACATTCATGCATTCATTCTCAACAGTTTTTTTTTCACTTATACCTACCATGCCTTGTCACCGCTCTCCTCTCTCTTCCTTCTCTTCCGTTGGCCTTTCTCTCCCTCCCTCCCTCTCTCCCTCCCCCTCTCCCCCTCCCCACGCCCCTGCTGAATCCTCGGGGTTTCCCCCTGAGCGTGTTAAACAGGCTGACGGTCTGCCTCTTGGCCTTGCGGATCACGTGGCAGAGCAGCTGAAACATTTCCTCGTAGCAGTCGCCCGGCTCACTGGCCAGAGTGGAGGAGGAGGAGCACTGCGCTCGCTGCTCCTGCATCAGCTGGTGCTCGCGCTGTTTGGTCTCCGAAAACTGAGTCGCTATGACGACTAGGCACAGGTTGATCATGAAGAAAGAACCAATCTGGAATGAAGACGGTAAAAAAATATGCAGTTAAGAAAACCGAAATATGTTTGTAAATCCTAACTATAAAGTCTAAAAAAAATGTTCTTCTAAAATGTAAAAGTTATTATTTTAGGAAAACTCAAAGTTTCAAAGCAACTCTGGGAACTTGATTATCGTGTTTAAAGCCAACGGAAAATTGTAAGTTTTAAACCTGCAGTGTGAATTTTGGGTTTTATTTCCTAGCAGATTTTGTAGAAAGTAATTATAATATCCATAAGTACGTTTAATTTAGTGTATAATAGCTGAAAAAAATGTTTTGAATATTTTTTTTTCCCTTAGAAAGGGTCTCATATATGTCCATATTTCTGCATATTTTGGACCAAGGCCTAGTGCCGCCATCTTGAAAGTGTCATAGTTGGAATGTCATCAGGTGCATTGTTTCGAATACTAACAGAAGCTACAGTGGCCTTCAAGGACAAGAACAATTCTAAATTTTAAACAATACACCTGATGACATTCCAAAAACATGGATTCCTCCATGAGACTTGCCTGCTCAATGTACAAAATGTAATATTAATATTTGTAATTCTCCGCTCAGGAGGATAATTCAGATTTTTGGCAGAGGTGATTTTACACCAATGAGGACATATTTATGAATGAGGATATTTATTTTAGCTAATAAATTACTTAAAATGTTACACAGTGTCCCTTTAAGTATGCCTACTGGATTTTTTTTTTGACCAACTACAATTATTTAAGTTACTATAAAGTAAAACATGTAAAACTCATTATGTTAGGAACACTTAAAGTTTCAAAGCAACTCTCTGCACTTGATCTTTTTCGAGTTTGAATCCAACTGGAAGTTGTAAGAACCTTGAAAACCTACTGACTATCTTTTGTTGAGATCACGTATCATTCATATCTAATATAACTTAAAGTTTTCAGTTCTAGATCTAAAGTTTCTGTTTGGTCTCCGAAAACTGAGTCGCTATGACGACCAGGCACAGGTTGATCATGAAGAAATAACTAATCTGGAATACAAGGAGAAACAGTTTTGAGTTAGATGTGCTACGAGGAACTTTTAAATATTTCTGAAACAGTCTCATTTTTCTCTGATGATAATAAATTACATGTCACAGCAAACGAGACCATCAGTGCAAAGAATGTTATTTGTATAACATTTTTCTTAATGCCTTTGTCATGGGTATACGCTCACCCAGGAACAACAGCTGGCGTGGTAAAAACACTACGGCTTTTGTCCAAAGGGGGCGCTAGAATTAACAGGAACTGAATGTTCCGAGGGGCACCTTTAAGTGAAGTTACTTTATTAGTCAATGGGTAGATTGACATTTGTATTACCACATCTCCCTTTTCCACTCCAGAGGGGGTCAGAGAACAGGGTCAGCCATAGTACAGAGCCCCTGGAGCATTTTCTTTACCTTTATTTATACAGGTTAATCCCATTGAGACCGGAGACTCTTTCTCAAGGGAGACCTGTTTTCCTTTCCCACGTTACCATTTACACACACATTCATACACCGATAGCAGCAGGCTAACTATCGACATTCACACGAGGCAAGGTGGGTGAAGTGTCTTGCCCAAGGACACAACAACCCACAAGTGGCAGGGCGGGGATCGAACCTCCAACCCTTCGATCATTGGCCAACCATTTGAGCCACAGTCGCACTTAACCCCAAGTTTAAGGTTAAGTGCTGAACGACACAGCTTAGACCAAAACATATTTGTGATTCCACAGACGCCCATAACACAATGTTGTATAAGTGTGCATTGTTTGGATATAGTGTGACAGTACTGCGCAACCTTTTATATCCTTTAGTCAGAGTTAGCTATCTGTGAGTGGTTGTCAAGCTGTGTTGTCTGTTGAAGGTCATGCCATGTTCCCCACCAAAGCTATTTGTAATATTAGTGGCGGCAGTGGCGAAGTGGGTAGGGAGATCGCCTCTGGAGTGCAGGGTCGGAGGTCCGATCCCCCGCCTACCCGCCACATGTCCAAGTGTCCCTGGGCAAGACACTGAACCCCAAATTGCTTCCGATGGTTCAGAAAGCGCCTTGCATGGCAGCTACTGCTGTCGGTGTTTGAGTGTGTGTATAAAATGTGTTAAGATATGTGAAGCGCCTCGTGACCCTGGTCTGTGAAGAGCGCTCTATAAATAAAACTTACTTACAAAATACATGTAACCTAAAACGTACATTTGGAAAGGAGCAATAATATATGACATCCTTTGCTAGAGCCAATCTTACTACATGATGGTATATAAAGCTGAAACACGGTCTCAACATTGGTTGTCATCAATTAATTCTGTTAATTAAAAATGAAATGATTTTTGGCAAAAGAAAACCTTGTGTGAATTCAGTATACAAGAGCAATATTCAAACTAATTAAAAAGTTAGACAAAAAAATATCTACATTTTTCCACCCCAATCTCACGGTTATCATATGTTTGACAAACTCAGCTAGGATTTATTGAACTGAAACCAGCTTATACGCTCAGCTGTATAGGGCGTGTTTGATGTTTGAGAGAGAGAGTGTGTGAGAGAGAGAGAGAGAGAGAGGCAGAGAGAGAGAGAGAGAGAGAGAGAGAAGAGAGAGAGAGGCAGAGAGAGAGAGAGGGAGATAGAGGCAGAGAGAGAGGGAGAGAGAGAGAGGCAGAGAGTGTGAGCGAGAAAGGAAAGAGGGAATTAAAAAGGGCAAGGTCACCCCGAGAAGCAGAGCAGGAGATGAAGCCTATAATGCTCACACACACACACACACACACACACAACTAGGCTGCGATCAATAGTGATTGTAAAGCCTGTTAACCCCCTCTGCTATCTGAACCCATGTGACCAAGACTATGGATGAAGAAGAGTGAGTGAGTGAGTGAGTGAAGTGAGATGAGTGAGTGAGTGAGTGAGTGAGTGAGTGAGTGAGTGAGTGAGTGAGTGAGTGAGTGTGTGTGTGTGTGTGTGTGTGTAGCTCTCCTTCATTGATCCAGAGTGAGTAGATATTTTTGGACGGACCGGCTCCCGCTCAGCACCTCTACTGATCCCATCAAATATTTATACTCACTCTGCTGGAATACAATTAGATTGGTGTGTGTGTGTGTGTGTGTGTGTGTGTGTGTGTGTGTGTGTGTGTGTGTGTGTGTGTGTGTGTGTGTGTGTGTGTGTGTGTGTGTGTGTGTGTGTGTGTGTGTGTGTGTGTGTGTGTGTGCAGACTCAGTGAATGGATGTGCATATCCCCAATTTTGTTCCTATAATAATTTTTGTGACTCGCAAATATTCAAGTTCCACTAATCAATACTTCTTCAAGGAGATTTAATTATGTTGCATACACAATTAGTTATACACCCTCTGCAGCTATACAGAGGTCATGGTTCCACACACACACACACACACCCCCACCCCCCCCCCCCCCCCCCCCCCCCCCCCCCCACCCACACACACACACACACACACACACACACACACACACACACCCACACCAAGCCTAATAATGGAACCAAGCCTAATCATTTGACTCTTGTGTACTGTACAATAAGACGTAATAAAAGTGATTATGATTCTGTGTTGGTTTTACGCCAAATTAATCGTTGATCATCTTCCCGTTCTCGCTGAGCATCACTCATGTATCTGTCACCATACTCATCATTCTCAGTCACACAGAAGCACACACACACACACACACACACACACACACACACACACACACACACACACACACACACACACACACACACACACACACACACACACACACACACACACACACACACACACACACACACACTCTCTCACCATCTACCGTCACCGTTTACATCAAGCTCACGTTCTAGCACTTACTCATATCCGTCACTCTTCACACCTTTCTCTCAATTCAATTCCAATTTGACACATTTAACCTGCATGGATGCTACGTGAGGGAAATGTTCAAAGGGGCTACACATATCTGAACCTCTCACTATCTCTCACTGTCTCTGTCTGCCTGCCTGCATGTCTGTCTGTCTGTCTGTCTGTCTGTCTGTCTGTCTGTCTGTCTGTCTGTCTGTCTGTCTGTCTGTCTGTCTGCTGTCTGCCTGTCTGTCTGTCTGTCTGTCTGTCTGGGTCATATACATAGATACTGAATATTGGGGGGTTGCAGAGGCTTTGTCAAACCCCAAATTAAAAAGTAAATAAAAAGGTGAATTTGTCCGCTTCGAAAAAGAATATTTAATACATTATATTCCATTATATTTTAGTCACCGGGAACCTCGATGTTGTCTTTTCTTAAAGGTGCAGTAAGCGGTTTATTTATGTTAACATACGTGTAAAATCACTCTTTATTCATACAGTGATCACTTACATAATGTCCACGTTTCATAAAGCCGATCTCCCAGTCAGCTGCTCTGCATGTAATCGACAAATAAACTTATTGTAGTATCCCAAAATTTTTATCCAATCAGAAGAGAGAACGCTACAAACCGACACTCGTCTCACTCATATATAGTATATACACTCCATGGTCTCACTGCCGGTGCACGCCAGAGCAACACATAGGTGAATGTTTATGCGCCTACAATGGCGGAGCAGGTAAAAAATGTCATCACCATGTCCCAATGTCTGTTTTGATGGTTTTTATCATGTTTTATCACACTTATGGATCTGAGATGATGCTAGATAACTCGCTGCTTGAAGACCGCAATGCATTCATGTGGTGACGTAGGGACGAGCGAGGGGACCGCTAACTGCAGTAACTGACAGGAAGTTAGCTAAAAGAACCATTCTGCTTACATCACCTTTAAAGACATTTCCACTAGGGCTGGGCGATATGGGCAAAAATCAATATCTCGATATTTTTTTACTATATCTCGATACACAATATATATCTCGATATATTTCAAATCTCCTCTAGAGCACATCCTAAATGCTCAATTTAATTATTTTTTTGCATAACATCACACCAGTAATATAATTTAAATAGTCCCTGCAAAATGTGTCTGCACTTACAATGCATTAGGCTACATGAAACATGTTTATATTCTTTAGTGCTTTCTATTGGAGCAATTTGAAACTTGCACATGGCAAAGAGTTTGCACATTGTATTGATTATTCCACATCCTTCCACTCCCATACAATGGATCCAGCATTATTTTATTTGGAAACAGTTTTTTCCATCTTCTGTTAATCTGTAAACTGAGAACACTAATTATGACTCATTACAACCACTTACTAATTGTTTATCACCACTAACCCCCTGAAGATAGCAGCCACACTTTAAATGCAGAACCGGCTTTGATCCATAATAGTAGTCTATGTGTATAAAAGGCTCTGACATGTATAATGGTTACTGTCGCTTTAAGAGCAGTTGCTCTATAGTGTAAGTTAAGTTTCGTTTTCTGCCTGTTTGTCCGAGAGAGATTCATGCGAGCGCAAACAGCAGGTGGCTCATCGTCCCTCTGTTACCTGCCTTATTGTTTGATTCTCCTGTATTTAGTTAATGAAAATAAAACTAGAAGACAATCAGAGGATTTAAATAAATACGGCTGAGAATAATAGCCTATAGTCTAAAGAAAGCAAAGTCTCATCATCATCATTCCTTGCATTCTAACCGATGCACCATTCCTGGATGCTATTCATACCTATTGATCTAGCCCTCCTGCATTATCACTAAAACACTGTTTTATTTTATAAAAAATACTCGCAAATGTAGCCTACTTTGCATAGACTTTTAGTTAATATACGGTGTGCACCTCCCTTGGTGCTGACATGGACCTATTATAAGAGGCTGCCCGTAATAAATGTGATGCCGTGGTTGTGTGACGTTGGACCAAAAACTCCCCCGGCGCTCGTTCGCCTTCCTCTCATAAGGACCAGGCTCTGTACAGCGGCCGCTTATGCTGTCAAGCGCCCGTCTACAAAACAGGTCCATGCTATGAACGACAGCCACCATTGCCGTCTTTCGCGCCCCCTCCACCCGCTCGTTCGGCTGTCATAAGAGCATCAGAGCCCTCGTCTTTTTTTCTCCCCCTCTCGTCGTTGTTTTCACATGGCGATTAAAGTAAACACTCACAAAGCACAGACTACGTCACAGGTGCGTGCCCAGGAGACTCTGGTTGGGAGGGGTGAGTGAGTGAGTTGCCAATGCATGTAGTCTGAGGCAGAGAGCCACAGGAAAGAGCGAGAGAAGCGAACACCAGCGAGTTTGCCGGTGGCGGCAGCGGCTAAAAAAAACACATTACGTGCCAATTTGTATTCGATGGTCGCGATAGGGTCATTTTATACATCCCCTGGAGCACATCTCGCGATACATTGAATATATTCGATATATCGCCCAGCCCTAATTTCCACCATAAGTGAATGCAACTTAAGCATATACCACATTGGTGCATTAAAATTCACCAGAAAGCAGGACATTAAAGACCTACTTCACCGGTGGAAATATGAAGGTGTATTGAGCTCTGAGATCCTATGTAGTATAAATGTGCAAACAGTTGAAATCGGTTCATCCTAGCCTGAGAAAAGGCAGAAAGAGTGTTGTTATGGTCTCACTGTCTAACCCTACATCTTCCCATGTGTGACATCACA
>CM049399.1:34507500-34517500 GCA_026929865.2 Hyperoplus lanceolatus | reverse complement strand
TCAAGAGTGATCACCTAGTCGAAACAAATAAAAGAAAAACAATCAAAACATTTTGTTTTTTGTATCTGTTGAAAGAGTTATTTTGAATATCAACTAAACATCTACTAATAGTGCAACTTATAGTTAAACCTGCAGTGTGTAGAATTTTGGGTTTTATTTCCTAGCAGATTTTGTAGAAAGTAATTATAATATCCATAAGTACATTTAATTTAGTGCATAATAGCTGAAAACAAAATTTTGAATATTTTTTTTCCCCTTAGAAAGGGTCTCATATATGTCCATATTTCTGCATATTTTGGACCAAGGCCTAGTGCCGCCATCTTGAAAATGTCATAGTTGGAATGTCATCAGGTGCATTGTTTAAAATGTAGAATAGTTCTTGTCCTTGAAGGCCACTGTAGCTTCTGTTATTATTCGAAAGGGTTGGGGTTACCAAGGGAGTGCTGCATTCTAGAACTTTGTAGAACTTTCTTGATGATGTCATATTACACACTGCACCTTTAAAGGGACACTGTGTAATATGACATTATCAAGAAAGTTCTACAATGCAACGCTCCCTGGGAAACCCCACCCCTTTTGAATAATAACAGAAGCTACAGTGGCCTTCAAGGACAACAACAATTCTAAATGTTAAACAATGCACCTGATGACATTCCAAAAACATGGATTCCTCCATAAGACCTGCCTGCTCAATGTACAACATGTATATTAATAGTTGTAATTCTCCGCTCAGGAGGATAATTCAGATTATTGGCAGAGGTGATTTTACACCAATGAGGACATATTTATGAATGAGGATATTGATTTTAGCTAATGTATTACTTAAAATGTTACACAGTGTCCCTTTAACGAGCAGTTAATTGAATACATGTTACACTTGTTGAGTGTCAACAGTGGACCATCAAAATAAAGCGTTAAAGTGTTACCGAAAAAAAAAAAATTAACAGTGAAATAACAAAAGATGTGTCCACAATAAGTCTGTTATGAGGACTGGCATGTAAACAAAGGGGGCCACTGTAGCTAGCAACATGCCCGTTTACAGAGCCTAGGCTGTGAATTAACACACCACACACACAGTATAGACAGGTAGCGGATCATGAGGAGATATTCACTGATTTTGACAAAAAGTGATTTTGACAACAAGCGTTCTCCAGAATCACTGACTCCACCTTTGAAGGAACAGTTCTAGATTTGGGACATGTGTTTATTTGGTTTAGTTTGGTGAAATTGAAAATAAATTTAAAAAACGTATATTGTAAACTGATGTTAAAAATGTATGTGTCAAAGTGATTGTCAAAAAAAATGAAATAAAAATGAAATAAACCTTTGTAGAATAAAAAAAAATTTAAAAAGTTTTTAAAAACATAATTGTAGCGATTAACTGTTGTGAAAAAGTTGGGGAATTTTTTTTTTCTCATCATTGTTCCAAAACTGAATAGGACAGTGGACCACCCATGTGAGTTTTAAAGTATAGCTGTTTTAATAAAAAAAAATAATAATAATAATCTAATTATTGTTCTAAAATCAAATATATGAGCAGACTGCCCGCATCCAACCCAATCACTAGCCCCCCACCCCAAAAAAAAAAAAAAAAAAAAACATTGAAACCTCTGGGAAACACTGTAGCTACATGACACAAATTTTCCCCAAATGTCCCAACAAATGTTATCCAAAGAAATAATTTAGATTACCTGAAATATAACGATCCATGCATAGGCGATGTTATCAAAGTTGATGGCTCCCTTGTGTGGGTTACTGTGTCCGGTGTGGCACCTGGTATAGTATCTGTTCCAATTCACACACAGTCCGGCCACACTAACGCTGCCATTCACAGAGGGCTCAGAGCTCAGGCCCAAAGACTGTCTGTAAGGCAAGGCAAGGCAAGGCAAAGGCAAGTTTAAGTATAGCACAATTCAGACACAAGGCCATTCAAAGTGTTTAATGTAATACGCTAATGGGTTCATTTTAGTGTAGATACCCTTTCGAATAATAACAGAAGCTACAGTGGCCTTCAAGGACAAGAACAATTCTAAATGTTAAACAATGCACCTGATGACATTCCAACTATGACACTTTCAAGATGGCGGCACTAGGCCTTGGTCCAAGATATGCAGAAATATGGACATATATGAGACCCTTTCTAAGGGGAAAATAATTAATTAAAAAAAA
Source organism: Hyperoplus lanceolatus (assembly GCA_026929865.2). Lineage (NCBI taxonomy): Eukaryota > Metazoa > Chordata > Actinopteri > Uranoscopiformes > Ammodytidae > Hyperoplus > Hyperoplus lanceolatus. Next base: position 34,515,331 of record CM049399.1, on the reverse strand, counting down.
TGTTTCAGCTATTATGCACTAAATTAAATGTACTTATGGATATTATAATTACTTTCTACAAAACCTGCTAGGAAATAAAACCCCAAATTCTAGACACTGTAGGTTTAACGCTGCCATTCACCGAGGGCTCAGAGCTGAGGCCTAGAGACTGTCTGTAAGGCAAGGCAAGGCAAATTAAGTTTATGTATACCATAATTCATTTTATGTAATTTATTTATTCACGGCTCTCGGCCGTATTACACGGCATGGAGCACAACAATCAAATCAAATCATAACAAAACAAAACAATGGTGCACGACAAGGGCGAAAACTAAAAAAACAATGGCAGGACATTTTTAGTAAGGCATCTGTTTTAGCAATAACTTTTGGATTATTTGTCCTCAAAAGCAAAATCAGTTTGTGAAGGGAAATTAACATAGTATTTTGGCAGGTATTTTTTTCTACCATTCAAAGTGCTTTACAGGGGCATGAAATACATCAAGTATAGAATAGACATTAGACAAGTGAATGAATAGAAGTAAAAAAAATATATAGATATTAAATAAAGGTTCCAGGTTAAAATGGAAACAGAAAAGTCTTCAGATTTGATTTCAAGGAGCTGAGAGAGTTGCAGCAGACCTCCAGTTTCTCTGGGAGTTTGTTCCAGATATTTGGTGCATAAAAAGTAAAAGCTGTTTCTCCTTGTTTAGTCCTAATTCTGTCTGTCTGTCTGTCTGTCTCTCTGTCTGTCTCCTTATTTAGTCCTAACTCTGTCTGTCTGTCTGTCTGTCTGTCTGTCTGTCTGTCTGTCTGTGTGTCTGTCTATCTGTCTGTCTGTCTGTCTGTCTGTCTGTCTGTCTGTATGTCTGTCTGTCTGTCTCCTTGTTTAGTCCTAACTCTCTTTGTCTGTTTGTCTGTCTGTCCATCTCCTTGTTTAGTCCTAACTCTGTCTGTCTGTCTGTCTCCTTGTTTAGTCCTAACTCTGTCTGTCTGTCTGTCTGTCTGTCTGTCTGTCTCCTTGTTTAGTCCTAACTCTGTCTGTCTGTCTGTCTGTCTGTCTGTCTGTCTGTCTCCTTGTTTAGTCCTAACTCTGTCTGTCTGCATGTCTGTTTGTCTGCCTGTCTGTCTGTCTGTCTTGTCTGTCCGTCTGACCTGTACAGAGCGTCCTCCTTGTCCAGACAGCAGGGCCGGCCTCCCTCTCGTCTTGTCGGGACGTCCCAGCAGGACATGATGCCGTTGTCCACGGGCAGAGAGCAGATGAAGGGGCGCTCATCATCCTCATCCGCCATGTAGTACGGCCGGGGCAGGCTGATACCGGTGGAGCTGGGAGGGTGAGAGAATTTTATTTTTTTTGGGGCATTTTGTCTAATTTATCAAACAGTGTTGTAGCGCACCAATAATAGTGTATAGCTTTTAAATACAAAAAACTGTGAATATTTCAGTACGACCGAGAAAAATAGTGAGAAGTGTAGGCCTACTATTTAGAGTGATGACAAGAAACTGATGTCTCTCTATCACTCTCTTCCTGAACAAATGGACACACCAGAGGAGTGTGTGTGTGTGTGTGTGTGTGTGTTTGTGTGCTTCCATGCTAGTTATGGAAATTTCACGGAGCAAAACCATTGTCCTTCAAGGCTATTTATAACTAACTAACTGACAGACAGACAGACAGGCAGACAGACAGACACACACACAAACACACACACACACACAAACACACACAGACACAAACACACAAACACACACACACACAGGCACAGAGCAACAATTATATTAGTAATTGTTAAACAAAATAATAATGACACCAGACACCGATATAGGCAGAGTTGTTTACAGTCGTCTGTCAATTTTATCCTGTGTTTGTTTGTGTGCTATGTCCTGCATCACTGGCTGTGTATTCTAGACACACACACACACACACACACACACACACACACACACACACACACACACACACACACGGCCGTCAAAGAGATTATGTTGAAGTGGTGTTGAAGGCAGGTCTGCTACAGCTGTCCAAATGACTGTTCAGCAGAGCAAATCACTGGTTTCACCCATCTGATGTGGAATCTATTCTAGTGTTTTTGTTCTTGCACACACACACACACACACACACACACACACACACACACTCATACATACAGTACAGGCTGTCACACACGCTGTATATGCCGAAATACAACCAGCGCCAAGCATAGACGGATTATGAGATAATGGGCCCCTGGGCACAAACTCTTAAAGGGCCCCCCACTCCTCCCTATCCAGTCAAGTACACTGACTTTTCCGCACAGATACATACAATTAATGGCAAAAACATATTAAGGAAGTCGGTGTTTCCCACAGGATTTTGGGATACTGTGGGAGGGACCCTGGGCCTTGTTGCGGGGTCCGGGGGCATGCCCCCCCGGATTTTTTTTAACCTTTTTAAAGTAAAATGTATCAATCTGGTGCACTTTAAGAGGACATTTTAGAGGCTATATCAAATCCTGAGATGCAGAAGGAACATTATTTTTCAGATTGTTCTTAAACAGGCAGCACTTTTTACTCTGCAACTGTAAAAACAGTAGATTGGTCTGAAGACCCATGTTCTATGATAGAGGGGCCCAATTTAACAGATAAAGGGTGGATAGCTACTTTATATGAACAGTATAGAATTTACACATAGAAAGCTTATTTCTGTATGTGAGAGGGGGCCTTCAAGGCCCCTCATGAAGCCCCTTAGACAGAGCTACTATGTTGTTGTTTTTAACTTGCTTTTGTATTTCTCTCCTACTAGTTGAGGGGCCCATGATGACTTCTATCTTGTTACATTTTAATGAGTATCCTTATATTTAGGCTATTCCTTTTTGGACCCTGTTATTGACATGAGTGACTGAGCTCTTTGACTATGCAACATGAAAAGTTACTATCAGTATCTCTGGCTTAGGGCCCCCCTGAGCCCTTGGGCCCCTGGGCCTGTGCCCGGTGTGCCCGTGCAGTAATCCACCCCTGGCGCCAAGCATACAAATGTTAAATCAGAATCACAGATGCGTGAAAAGTGTGTGTCGGTTTGTTTTGTTTGTGTTTGTGATGCGATTTGGATAGCAACAAAAAGTATAATAATTAATGTTCTCACTGGCACAGAACAGAGGGGAGAACGGGGGAATCTGAGGCATCGGGTAATGTGAGCCACCCCCTGTATCTAGGCAACGGAAAACATTTGTGGTCATGTGAGATATATGTTTTCAAGCCCCTCTCATTTCCCCATGGCCCTGAAAGAGAGGACCTCATGGTATGCATGTTTTCATTTTATAAATGAAAGGAATATTATGTAGGCTACATGTTTTTTTTAAATGCATTTCTGGCATGGTTTTAAGAAAATTATCATACATCAGGTAATTGAATACATATGAACAAATCCTTCTGGAATAACCTTCAGAATAGTGCTAAGAACGATTATGGAATGTTTAGTTGATGTAAGTGCTTTAGAAGTTGAGATTTTTGGTTCAGAGTATTGAAGAAAAACTAATGTTGAGATAATGTCTGTTAGAGATGGTTGTATTGGAGAAATAAAACAGACACAAAACAGACAAGGTTTAGTCAAATTAACACCTAAATGTACATTGTGGACCTTTGATTTATACTAGTATGAAGGTATAAGATCTCACAATTGACCAGTGCTTGATAAAATGTTTTTGTCTTGCCTAGACTGAAAACAGGAGTAGTGTTTGACAGGTGTTAACTTAAACTGTAGACTTCAGAAGAATAGGTGAAGCTATGTGAAGTGTTTGATAAGTCGGTTTGTGTCAATGTCAAAATGATTTGCTGTCGACTTGGTGTGAAAGTGCTTTTAAAAGAGAGAGAGGGAGAGAGAGAGAGAGAGAGAGGGAGAGAGCGGGGGAGAGAGAGAGGGAGAGATGGAGATAGAGGGAGAAAGAGATGGAGGTAGAGAGAGAGGGAGAGATAGAGGGAGAGACAGGGGGGAGAGAAAGATAGAGAGAGAGACATGTGGAATATATATATATATATATATATATATATATATATATAGAGAGAGAGAGAGAGAGAGAGAGAGATCAATAGGCCAAGAGCAGTGTGTGAGACTTTGCTACATTTCAGTGAGTTACAAGTTCAAACTATCACCTTGAAAAGATGTTTGAAGTGAAATGTGAAAAAGCAGGATTCAAGAGGGAGGAATACAAGCTAGGATAAAATGGAAGTCAGGAATAAGGTAGTCTGGCTTGACCACTCCCGCCATGATTGTGATTGGTTTAAAGAAATAAAAACAGGCCAGCCCAGTTTCCCCCCCGAATAGACGGCTCTAAACGGAGTGCTTCCAGACCATACTACTTGCTGTAGTTTGGTCTGGCTTTGCGAGACTAGGAATAAGGAAACAAGAACACTGGAGAAAATGCTGTAGTTCCTGGGTGAGCGTATACCCATGACAAAGGTATGAAGAAAAACTATATAAAATTAGCATTATTTTCACATATGGCCACGTTTTCTGTTACATGTCATTTATGATCACCAGAGGAAAAATTAGACTGTTTTAGAAATATTTAAAAGTTCCTCATAGCTACTTTAATGAAGAGAGGGAGGGAGTCAGAAAGGGAGAAACACAGAGAGAGAGAGGGAGAGAAAGAGTGAGAGAGACACACACACACACAGCAAAGCATAGGTGAAGCAAAAAGCCTTGGCATTACAAAAAGAGCAACGCTAGATGCTGCAAAGGTGTGTGTGTGTGTGTGTGTGTGTGTGTGTGTGTTTGTGTGTGTGTTTGATCTCGCGTTAATCCCAGTGCGCCTTGCTATTTAAAGGGCACGGAGCAGAAAGTGATACACATGAATGCAGGCGCCGGTTAGCAATTACCCCTGACCTGCTGTTTGAGAAGGTTTCTATTCAAGCTGCCATTGTGAACACTGGTCTATATGTCTATGTCCTCGCTGCACCATGTAACCCTTTCACTGCGACTCTAGTCTCTTTGAATTGAAGGCCAGGCACACACACACACACACACACACACACACACACACACACACACACACACACACACACACACACACACACACACACACACACACACACACACACACACACACACACTCACACTCACACACACACTCCATTTAGACTGAATAGAAAAATCTATTAGATGGGATTCCCAGCCGCCTTATACATTGGCTAAAGGAATACTATCATTATAAAATCACTTTTTAATATAATGAATGAGGTTTTTCTTCCCTTAGTCTTCCCTCGGCCCAGCTGTCCTGTTAATCCTAACCCTACATTTTACCATGTGTGATGTCACACATGGGAAATGTAGGGTTAGACAGTGAGACCATAAAACACTCTTTCTGCCTTTGCTCAGGCTAGGACAAACCAATTTCTAAAAAGTGTGCACATCTTTGCTACATAAGATCTCAGAGTTCAATAAACAGGCAACGGGGCGGCAGTGGCGAAGTGGGTAGGGAGTTCGCCTCTGGTGTGCAGGGTCGGAGGTTCGATCCCCCGTCTCCCCGCCACATGTAGAAGTGTCCCTGGGCAAGACACTGAACCCCGAATTGCTCCCGATAGTTAGCTTAGTTAGCATAGCACCCTAGTGCTAAGCCTACCCTGCGTGGTAGCTGCTGCTATCGGTGTATGAATGTGTGTGTGACTGGGTGAATGTGTACAAAAACAATGTAAAGCGCTTTGAGTCTGTGATAAACGGAGATATAGCTCTATATAGCTCTATATACAAGTCCATTTACCATTTACACCTTCATATTCCCACCAATGAAGTAGGTCTTTAAGTTAGACAATTGTTACCGGATATGTGAACAGGCTAGACTGAATAGAGAAAGCTATTAGATGGGATTCCACAGCCTTCTTATATGTTTGTTAAGTTAACACTGGACATGTGTGACCAGGTTTTCATTTTCCTCTTATATTTCTTCCCGTATTGTATTCCTCATTTCCATAATTATTAGGGCTTCCCACTGAAAGTTCAAATCAACAGTCTAGGCTATGTACAAGGGTATTAACGAAAGGGGCCCACCATAGCTATAGCAACAGGCCTGTTTACAGAGCCTAGGCTGTGTATTAACACTGGATATGTCCATTCTTAAAATGTGTATGATTCATCTTCACTGGATGGCCCATACATAGAACATGAAATGAAATCAGCAATCTACATGTATATTAGTTTAGCATTAGGATGGTGGACAAAGTAACTATTTAGTTGTCTTCATACCCAGCCAGTGTGGTGGATTTTTTTTAAAAATTTATTTAACCTTTATTTAACCAGGAAAGTCCCATTGAGATTACAGACCTCTTGTTCGAGGGAGTCCTGGCCAAGAGGCAGCGACAGGTTACATGTTCACTCACAATAATACACTCACAACATATAGACAGAAATTAAAATGATAAAAAGCTGATATCAAATAAAATCAGAAAAAAACTGTTTTCAATTAAAATAATAATAAAAAAAAAAAAAAATAAAAACAGTTCCAAGTAAATTAAAAATCATAAAAAACAACTACAAGTAAAAGAGGTCTGAAATGCTCTCAGCTCAGATTTGAAAGCGTTCAAAGAAATCATTTTGGTTAATTTAAAATCTTTGTGTAGCCAGTTTCATGTGGTGGGAGCAGAATGGATGAAGGACTTTCTTCCTAATTTTGTGCGTGTAAATGGAACTGACAGAAGCATCTGATTGTTTGAACGCAGATTGTGAGAAGCAACACTTTTCTGTGTGATTAAATTACAGACGTAGGAGGGAAGTAGCCCTAACATGGCCTTATAAATAAAAGTGCACCAGTGTCCCAGCCTTCTGGTGGACAAAGAGGGCCAACCCACTCGAGAATATAAGTCACAGGGATGGGTCAGGGCTCCACAATTGGTAATGAACCTCAGAGAAATGGAGTTTATTTGGGACTTATTCAGCTCCTTTCTATACATGTTCATATGATTCATCTTCACTGGATGGCCCACACATAGAACAGGGAACAATATCTTACAAACCATCAGCAATGTACTCTATATTAGTTTAGCATTAGGATGGTGGACAAAGTAGCTGCAGTATTTAGCTGTCTCAATACCCAACCACACTGAAGACAATACACATTGGAGGAACTTAAACACATTAAAGTATTCTGTCATAACTAATATGTTAGCTTTGATTCAATGTAAACAATGAATTTGGTGTAACCTGAAATCATTTTTTTTACTTTGAATCAAAGCTAAAATATTAGGTGTGACAGATCCCTTCAATTTTGTTTTAACTTCATCCACTGTTTATTGTTTTCAGTGCAGTGTGGTGCATTTGGAGTTTCCTTGGGACTTGTTCATCTCCCAGTGCCAGGTAGGAGGGAGCAGGAGTATTTATAATAACGCCCCAAAGACAGAATGTGTCTGAGTTAGTATGAACTTTGCATTATTACAATATTTGAATGTCAAATATCTCTCTCTCTCTCTCTCTCTCTCTCTCTCTCTCTCTCTCTCTCTCTCTCTCTCTCTCTCTTTCTCCCTCATTTCAAAGGAATTAAATTGGCAAACTTCTGTTTCAATGCATTATAAAAATGTTGTTTCAAGTTACAAGGCAACTGTTGCACTAGAGTTTTCAGTTTTGAGACCAACTAAAACTCTTTAAGACCTACTTCAACGGTGGAGTTATGAAGGTGTATTGAACTCTGAGATCCTATGTAGTATACATGTGCAAACATGTTAGAAGTCAGTTCATCCTAGCCTGAGAAAAGTTACGTATGTATGTTTACTTCTAACACAAATCAGGCACTCCTTGGCCGTCTACGAAACACGAAATGAGGGTCAGCTGACAACAGCTGTGTGCAGGATGCTGAGTGTGAAATGGGCCAAGTGTGTGTCTGTGTGTGTGTGT
>CM049399.1:34467500-34475000 GCA_026929865.2 Hyperoplus lanceolatus | reverse complement strand
AACAACAGCTGTCCCTACATATCCTGATCCTCTTTTGTCCTTTCTACAAACTTTTCGAAACTTAAAAACTCTTGTTTGTTTTTTTGCTAGAATTCTTTTTCGTTGTACTTTTTTCTCTTACATCCGTATCCTCTTCATTTCTTCCTCCTCCGTTCTGTGTGTGTGTGTGTGTGTGTGTGTGTGTGTGTGTGGTGTGTGTGTGTGTGTGTGTGTGTGTGTGTGTGTGTGTGTGTGTGTATGTGTGTGGTTGTGTGTGTGTATGTGTGTGGTTGTGTGTGTGTGTGTGTGTGTATATGTTTGTGTGTGTGTATTTTCCATTATCACATTCCTACAGAGTGTTGCGTGGTGACAGAGCACTAATGAGCTACATTTACACCTCCACAGCCTCCATTTCTTTGTGTGTGTGTGTTTGTGTGTCTGTGTGTGTGTGTCTGTGTGTGTCTGTGTGTGTGTGTGTGTGTGTCTCTGTGTGAGTGTGTCTGTGTGTGAGTGAGTGAGTGTGTGTGTGTGTGTGTCTGTGCGTGTGTGTGTGTGATATCTCTAAATATGTCACATATACGCCTCAGCCAAGGCCAGGCCAGGAGACATGGCCATGAGGTAATGTATCTATGTGTGACTGTGTCAGATTAATAATGGTAATATGACCATGGTGAAGCAAAGTAAACTGTGATTTAGTAGCGTTCATAAACACAGGCTTTTAATGTCTGCCTGCTGTAAATGGTTTGGTCTGAGTTGGGCGTGGATTCGAACCCAAACAAAGGCATTAATTAAAACTATATAAAAACAGCATTCTTTGCACTGATGGTCTCGTTTGCTGTTACAGGTCATTCATGATCATCAGAGGAAACATGAGACTGTTTCATAAATATTTGAAATGTCTGCGTCATTTTAATCTAAGACAATAACAACCGACAATAACTTACCAACTGTATTTTATATCAGTTGTATGACACTTACTTACAATGCGCTACGAGGAACTTTTCAAATATTTCTGAAACAGTCTCATGTTCCCTCTGATGATCATAAATGACATGTAACAGCAAACGAGACCATCAGTGCAAAGAAAGCTATTTGTATATAGTTTTTCGTAATGCCTTTGTCATGGGTATACGCTCACCCAGGAACAACAGCTGGCGTGGTAAAAACACTACCGCCTTTGTCCAAAGGGGGCGCTAGAATTAACACAAAGTGAAAGTTCCTCGGAGCACCTTTAATACATAATCAGCCATGAAAAGTACACACACATCTGTTTAGACAGTTGGTGTATAAACATGTAATACCAAAATGACTATAACTATAGGCTTAGGGGCCACTCACACTAAATGGTAAATGGACTCCACCTATATAGCGCTTTTCCCTGGTTTTTCACAGACTCAAAGCGCTTAACATTGTTTTATACACATTCACCCAAGAAGAAGCAGCTACCACGCAGGGTGCAGGCTTACTATCAGGAGCAATTTGGGGTCCAATATCTTGCCCAGGGACACTTCGACATGTGTCAGGGAGACAGGGGATCGAACCTCTGACTAGCAAACTTGCCTAGTGTGAGTGCGCCCTTAGTGTCAAGAATAAATATTATGGCCCATTTACTCAATAACCACATCCACCCTCTTCCAGGTAAATTAGTTACAACATGTGCATATGGCAATATATTACCAGTCAAACACACACACACACACACACACACACACAGCACGGATGCAAACATGCAGAAGACTGAGCTTTGGTTAAGGAAATGCTTAAAAATCCACAAACCATTGAATTAAATATGCAGTGCATATGTAGTGGTATACAGTTTAACAACACACACACACAAACAGGGGATCTTCATGGTTAATGCGATAAGAATACTTTTTTAACTGAGTAATACTACGAGTTAAAAGGTTAAGATGTTTAAAAAAACATCGCACATGGATTTTATACCTTCGGCTGTACGTCCAGTTTTTTTTTCTTAGCAGTAGAATCAACAACTGAAACATTTCTTGGGCTCTTCTTGGAATTTGTCTGAGCTCCTGCACCAGTGTTGGTTGGGGGGGGGGGGTACCAGTTTTTTTAAATGCTGCTATACTGAGAAATACAGAGAGAGTTTTGTGGAGCTGACAGAGGGGCTTACTCAACTTTGTGTCAACTCATTTGGCGATGGCTTGAATGTAACCAACATTAATTTGTATGAAAAAAGTTACGCACTTTAGCTTTAAGTGTCAAATAACGTGACTGGTTCCATCCGACCGTACAGAAAAACCATAGGGGTCGAATGGCCTTGTTTATTTGTGTCAAAGAAGAGGTAGGATATTTGATATCGGCAGCTACAGAAAAAAATAAGAGACCAGTCTGGATTTTTCTCAAATCTTCATCTCTACATTACTTATTATATATTGAAAATGCTCTTAATGACAAACAATGTATTGGAATTTGGTAGAAATGTTGTCAGTAGGGGGGCGCCCTTAGCTCAGTTGGTAGGGCGTCCCCCCCCCATGGGCCTCAGCCAGCAGCGGACCCGGGTTAGATTCCAGCCCGCGGTCGTTCTCTGCATGTCACTCCCCTCTCTGCCCCATTTCAACTATGTCTCTACACTATCAATAAAGCATAAAAATGCCCAAAAAATATCTTAAAAAAAAAAAAAAAATGTTGTCAGTAGTTTATATGATAAAACCAAAATGTTCATTCTACTCAAACATATTCCTATAAATGGTCAAACGAGAGACGCTGAGCAAGTGAAGTGCTCTCTTAATTTTTTCCAGAGCTGTACGTTCACATATACGTCCACCAACGCAAAACTCAGTTCGGGATCAATTATTGATTCCCCATCTGCTCTGCATAACAGTGGAAGGTTTGGCAGCTCATTATGTAAAAGCAAAACGGTTAAGATAGATACAGAAAGCATTAAACATATGTTTGCTATATGAAGGATGGCACACTGATGTATACGTGTGAGCAACATGTACACAAAGTCAAATGAGAACAATTGCATACAGATGGCCAAGACAAACGAGGAAATGCAATGCAATTAAGACACAGAGACACAATCCCTGTGTTCCAAATCGCATTCTTTTTTCTATTCTACATACTACATCCGACGATAAAAATAGTTAGGATGCAGTAGGCATACTATTGGAACATACTTTTACTTATTTATTTCATCATAACATTGGGCCTTGATCTTGCCTCTTGCTTTTATATCCGTCTCATCCCCGTTTGTTTTCATATGGAGGCTTTGTCGATGTGACGTCACTTCCGGTGCGCACTAGATTGTGGGTCAGAATCGCCCAAATAGGATTCTGTTTTCAACATTCAAAAACTTGTCCGGATGTAGTAGGACATCCGGGTCTTTCTAACCATCCTAAATCTGGCCACAAGAATCGGGACATCCTAAATAGTAGAAAGTATGCGATTCGGAATGCAGGGACAGAGACACAATGACACACACTGAGGGATACACACATTTGTTCAGACTTATGTGCACTTAACAACATGACTTGACTTTCACACTCACCAAAATCTCCTATTATGACCCACAAGTAATTGTTTTATAGTATTAGGACGGAGCACATACTGGCTATTGTAATTGAAAGGACGTATGAGAAGAATACACTAGTATGTATGTAAGTAAGTAAGTAAGTAAGTAAGCTTTATTTATATAGCGCCCTTCACAGACCAGGGTCACATGGCGCTTCACAATACACATTTTATACATACACTGAAAAAAAGGAACATAGCAGGTCTTTCAATTTACAAAAAGGAAGCACGTAAATGCAACATGATAAATTCATATTCTTCTTATGGACATGCTTTAATCATGTTAACTTTGAGTGTTTTTGTAGAATGTTGAATGCACTAATATCTTTCACATTGATTCAACTTGATTTAATTAAAAAACTCATCTTGATGTAATCGAGTTTGGTGACTTTCTGGCGCCAAAAAATTATTTGCATTGCGAGCAGAAGGTGGCAGTAGTGCGCCCATAGGCCGGATTCAAATTGCGCTGAAGAAAAAGAAGAAGAAGAACTGCCTTTGACCGCGAAGATTCTGGAAGCAGCAGTTACTTTTCCCCTCAGCCACATCAGACGGACACCAGCTCAACCACTGATAAAGTAAGTTTGTCAAGTTGGAAATATTTGAACTATACTGCTGTGGTTCACTGTGTAACTATTAAATTATGTGTGTGTGTGTGAAGGCTATGTATATTGTTGTCTATATTTTGTTTTTAGCTTGCTAACTAGCCTGTGTCCACATGTGTGAGAGCCTGCTAGCTTGCTAACTAGCCCGTGTCCACTTGTGTGAGTTAACGAGGTAAACGGCTAACGCTAGTGGTGAACTATGTTGGAGTTTGTGCATTTATAAACATATGCGTGAGTGTCATTGCATGCAGGGACAGTGTGCATTCACATGAATGTGAATGAGCGAGCGCGCACGCGCGCGTGAGAGAGAGAGTCATCATGGTGGCACTTGTGTACATTAAAGTCCTGGTCCATATCCACTCAAATATTGAAATTTAAAGTAAAGTATTCACACGAATGAAGCAGCAATCTTATAGTCGGGCTAAACCTCTTATAATAGGTCCATGGGCTAAACTGTATTTAAAATTATTTTAAGCCATTTTATGTTTGTGCTTTTGTTATAGCATTTGTTTGTGGTCTTTTTAATTAATTGACACGATTGACTGAGTTCATGTCCCTAATTCTTCATATTTTCTTTTTAAAGGTATATCATCATATTTGCTCAACATAAACAAAGGCTTGATAGTGGTAAGTGCTGTCATATTTTCTTTACTTTGGCAATACCTGGCAAAGCCTTTAATTTGCATTCTTGTGTATTTGAGGTACATTTCCAAAAAAATAATTTAAGAGTTTGAGTTGGAGACATATCAATTCAGTTTTCTCAGATGATATAATTGAAAATATACCCTTTTAAACATAACCTCCTTTTAAGAGTGGAGTCGGCGATTGTGGAGTTCACAATAATTTATTACAAAAAAAATGCAATATCTCCGCATTATCCGCTACCTGTCTGCACTGTGTGCACTCAAAAAAATCTGGTGCTAATACACACCCTGGGCTCTGTAAACTAGTATGTAACCATTGGGTCCCTCTTTGGTTAGCAACATGCCTGTTTGCAGAGCCTAGGCTGTGTATAAACACTGAATTTATTTTCTCCCTCTGTGCACACAGTATGAGCAGGCAGCGTATCATGAGGAGATATTCACTGATTTTGAAAAACAATACTTGACAACAAGCATTCTCCTGAATCGGTGACTCCACCTTTTAATATTTTTTTTCCTTATGTGTTAGCGAACCGCTTTAAAGATGGAGACTCCTCTCAACTTGAAGAACTACTTTCAGATCTAAAGAAGAGAAACAACCGAGAGGTTGTGGAAAAGAAAATGGAGAAGACGTTCGCCCTCAGAAGACATGAGGTTGTCCGTGATGTGCCAATGGTGGAGGAATTCATGGCAAGGTGGCCTGCTCTATTTGCTGTCAATCAGGTAAGGCGTATCTCCATAGTTGGTTAACTGCAGATGAACATAATTGTATATGGATATGCTTTATCTCTCCTAGACTGTCCTGGTCTGCTTTATGTGTTACGTATGTTTTCTCTGATAATAAGTTTCAAACCTGAATCTGGTGTGCTTTTTTGTGTTTACTACTATTTAGATCAACGCTGAGTTCAAGAGAATCACCACCATCCCACTTCAATCCAGGTTCCTGTCTCAGCTGGACGTTCACTCTGACAAACTGATGAAGCTGTTCCAAAAGAGAGGAGGCTTAAAACAACCATTGCACAAATGGCAGATGTAAGTTATGTGGGAGTCAAACTTTCATAAAAAAAAAATATATAAAAAAATTGACTGTTTTTGGAAACCATTATGATTTTTTAGAATTGTGGAGATGTTATGCAACACCATATAATGTTTTAGTTGCCACATAATTGAGGGTATATGAATTGTAGACAAAGCTAGGGCGACAATAAGTGCATTTAATTTTCATCTTCTCCTTCCAATATTTGTTCATCTTTTTTGTCTCAGCTTAATCATATGAAGAAGCCTGGTGCTATTATCTTAAATTTCTACATGGTGACGTAATCTCAATGTGCTGCACCTAGGCCTCATTTTCATATTACAATAATGTATTAACAATATTAATCTAAAGATAACATGTTTTAAACTGAGGAAGTCATAGAGGTAACTAGTCATCTAGTGGCTCTTTTTTGTAACTGCAGGGTGTGACTCTTCATAGGCTTCCTTTGGAGAGTAACTTCCATTAACACCGGTAGTTGACTTTATCTATAAAAAAAAAAAAAGACTGAATTCTGACACTAATCAAGAACATTTCCTTTCAGTGTGATGTCGATGTTGGACGAGAGTGCATTATCAAGGGAGTCTGCATCTACATGGGTGAAAATCCAGAAAACCTTGTGCAACAATACGCGGTATGTACATGAATCAGTGCTTATTTACTAATTCCCCTATTTTCCATATCAGATAAAATACGGTTAGATATATTTTAAAATCCTTATGTTTCTCAGTTGCTGGTTAAATAAACGTAACACATTTTCTTTTTCATCTTACTACATTGACAAGCATTTCTGTTACTACAAAGATTAATATGGTAAATAGTGGGCTGAAAATAGTAAGTAGTGAACAAAACAAATTCTACATTATATTTCATTCTAGTTCATACTTGTATCATACATCTTGTCCACAATTTTTATTTATTTATTTGCACTTTAGTGAATTTGCAATAGTATCATTATGTCGTAGACTATCTGTGTTCTTAATGTATACAGTTTGTGTTGCTCGAGGAAGCCAGAGATTTTAAAATCAATTGCCAACTGCTGCCTGTGTATTTGCTGTTCATGATAAATAGACAAAGTTGAGGTCTAATTTACCAACCTCTGTCTGTTTTGTACAGGGCATGGATAGAGACGCCTTCAATGCTGCTATTGGAAAAACCACGGTCGGGATTTATGTTCTTAAAGAGCATGAGGCAAGCGAAGAATCTAAGGACATTGGAGTTGTCCTCAAAGGTGTCAGGGTGTTAAGAGATGTAGACAATATAGCATCAGCTGTTGCTATGTTTTTTGGACTGATGTATGCACCGAACATCAGCTACCCCTCTGACCTCCGGTACACCTTTGAGGTAGTACAGAAGATACTAATGGACATGGATGTGGGTAAACTTTCAAACAAAGTACTCACGCTGAAAAACCGTCTCTTTGAATGAACGGGTCAAACACTACACTGCACTGCCTCACATCAAACCTCAAATGACCACTGGCCTTAATTTGTGTTCTCATTTCTGTGCCTTATTTGGTGTATAAACATGTGTAGCTTTAGGTATTCTGGGTTTATATTGATTGATGCAGTGGTAAGTGTATTATGTGTTTGTTTTGAGCCACTGCTGTTGATGGTTATCCAGTTTAGTGGAAGAGACAATGTGCTTGTTAGTATGTGAATGGATCTGCACTTGCCATATTTTGTATGGCGGCAAGTTTAAGTTTCTG
>CM049399.1:34457500-34460000 GCA_026929865.2 Hyperoplus lanceolatus | reverse complement strand
TGTATGTGTGTATGTCTTTCTGTCTCTGTGCAAACCTTGACCTTTTCTCAAAAGTTGGACGAAGAGATTTATTTCGTGAAGTTAATTGAACCAAAGAGAGACATTCCATCACCTCTGCTGACATTTCCACAGCTGTCTCCCTTCTGTCTCTCACTCTATTTGACTTTCATTTTTCTGCTGCACCCATAATATCTGTGTGTGTGTGTGTGTGTGTGTGTGTGTGTGTGTGTGTGTGTGTGTGTGTGTGTTTTACATATTCACCCAATCTCCCACAAACATTCAAACACAGACAGGAGCAGTTACCAAACAGGGTGTAAGCTAACTGCTGGGACTTATTTAGGGTTCAGTGTCTCTTTGCCCAGGGACACTTGGACATGTGGCGGGGAGACGGGGGATCCAACCACCGACCCTGCAACCCAGTGGACAACCGCCTTACACACTTCACTTCTAAAGCTTTCGAAAGTACAGAGAATTGTGTGATACTTTCCAACTTATATGAGATGTTGAGAAAAAAAATATACAGTAGTAGACTATAATATCAACACAAAGATTGGGGCTATGAAGCAGAAGGCATAAAACTGTTTCAGTAATGTCTCGATGATATTGAAGAGGCTTTTCGAAATGGAACGCAGAGACGGGAAAATAAACAATTTGATGTCGTGTTAGCCCCTCCACTTCACATAACCACCCACCTGTGCTGCAGAGCTACTCTATTCAAATAGCAAAACAAAAACATGTATTATGTTTATAGAACAAATACAAGTAAAGAACTTTTGAAAACCATTTACGTCATGAAGGTTTCGAATCTCTTGCATTTTCCAAGGATTCTTATTTTCAGTCCAAATCAAACTGATCAAATCAAATCATTTCTGCTAATTTTATCAAAGACACTTAAACGCTTAAAGACCTACTTCACCGGTGTGAATATGAAGGTGTATTGAACTCGGAGATCCTATGTAGTATAAATGTGCGAAAAAAATTGAAATCGGTTCATCCTAGCCTGAGAAAAGGCAGAAAGAGTGTTTTATGGTCTCACTGTCTAACCCTACAGTTTCCTTCTTGTGACATCACAGTAAGGGTTAGGATTAACAGGACAGCTGGGCCAAGGGAAGACTGAGGGAAGACTGAGGGAAGAAAAACCTCATTCATTATATTATAATAGTTATTTTATAATGATAGGACGCTGGTTCTGTATGGGTGAAGTATTCCTTTTAAGTGTATCAGCCTTTACATTTCTGTGCTCCATTTTTGCTTGTACATTTTTGTAATGAAGTTTTATTTCTGAGAGCCTGTTTTTGATCTTTTTTCATTTTCATGTTACCAAGATGAAAAACGCTGTTGTCTCTTCTGTTGCATAGATTTTTTTGTGTGATTTCTGTCGTTAACTATATTTTATGGTTTATGCGGTTTAGTAGCTATTGATGTTTTTGTACACATGTCATATGTCAGTCTGTGTGTGTGTGTGTGTGTGTGTGTGTGTGTGTGTGTGTGTGTGTGTGTGTGTGTGTGTGTGTGTGTGTAATTGTGTGTGTGTGTGTGTGTGTGTGTGTGTGTGTCAAACATCTCCACGGCCATTGATCTGATAGCCATGAAATTGGTTCCCAGAGGAATTGAATCTTAATGATTTTACCATCTACACAATATTGTTCTTTCCATGTCAACATTGTCTGGTCAAGTCACTACACTGTGTGCAAAATGTTTAGGCAAGTTGTATTATTGAGGATTCATTTTATTATTGAACAACTACAGTGCTCTCGGTCAATCCAAAATGTTAAAGAACCTAAACCTGAATGTTTACGAAAGTATACGTTCTCTCATTTAAGAGCATTTTTACAATACATTGTGTAGAGATGAAGATTTAAGAAAAATCCAGTCTGGTCTCTTAATTTTTTTTGCCGGAGATGTAGGCCTACTGTAGCTGACACACACACACACACACACACACACACACACACACACACACACACACACACACACACACACACACACACACACACACACACACACACACAAGGATAATGGACTAGGCCTCAAGGGGTCTTTAAGTCGACCGAGCTTATAGATTGTGCTAGAGAGGCAGCATTGAAAATCCTGGTATTGAACAAGGGGGATTTTCTGAGAGCTGTGTATTGACTGTGCCACTGTAGCACTGTTTAATCCATGCTGCTATTGAATGGGAACTATAGATACACTGTGTTGGAGAAATTCTATTAGGTTCAACTCCACCAGCCACCTTCCCTGGAGAGCCGAATCAATCTACCACTGTGTGTGTGTGTGTGTGTGTGTGTGTGTGTGTGTGTGTGTGTGTGTGTGTGTGTGTGTGTGTGTGTGTGTGTGTGTGTGTGTGTTGTGTGTGTGTGTGTATGTGTGTGTTTGTGTGTGTTTGAAAGTTTGTGAACCCCTTGAGCCTTTTGGATGTTTTAACCATTATTAATTCATTTTATCAATACCAGTATTTTTTATATTAAATAAATTCAACATTTTTCTTTTCCAGAAGTCA
>CM049399.1:34447500-34450000 GCA_026929865.2 Hyperoplus lanceolatus | reverse complement strand
CAGGGGCACACACACACACACACACACACACACACACACACACACACACACACACACAGTGGCTGTCTCTCACACACACACACACAGTGGCTGTCACACACACACACACACAGTGGCTGTCACACGCACACACGTCACACACACACACACACACACACACACACACACACACACACACACACACACACACACACACACACACACACACACACACACACACACAGCGGCTGTCACTCATTACTAAAGGCTGCCGGTAACACCTACACTGTTTCACTGTGGACCACTGAACACATTCATTATGATACCTGGAGGTTCAGATCGACTGGTGGGGCTCTGTGATGAATATGAGGATATTAAAGGTGCAGTGTGTAATATGACATCATCAAGAAAGTTCTACAAAGTTCTAGAATGCAACGCTCCCTGGGTAACCCCAACCCTTTAGAATAATAACAGAAGCTACAGTGGCCTTCAAGGACAAGAACAATTCTAAATGTTAAACAATGCACCTAATGACATTCCAACTATGACACTTTCAAGATGGCGGCACTAGGCCTTGGTCCAAAGAAATGCAGAAATATGGATATATATGAGACCCTTTCTAAGAAAAAATAAATAAAAAATAAATGTCAGCTATTATGCACTAAATTAAATGTACTTATGGATATTATAATTACTTTCTACAAAATCTGCTAGGAAATAAAACCCAAAATTCTACACACTGCAGGTTTAATGGCAAAATAATAATATTAAGGCTGTATTCCAGTCCCCATACTATCTACTATTTAGTATGGTAGAAAAAAGATTTAGGATGTCCCAATTCTTGTGGCCAGATTTAGCATATGGTTAGAAATACACAGATGTCCTACTACACCCACCCGGCCGAGATTTTTAGTGTTGAAAACAGCATCCTATTTGGGCGAAATGTCTGGCCTTTCAACGATCTGAAGCCCAGTTGTTATGACATCTATCAAGCATTTATTAGGGGCGGCAGTGGCGAAGTGGGTAGGAAGTTCGCCTCTGGTGTGCAGGGTCGGAGGTTCGATCCCCCGTCTCCCCGCCACATGTCGAAGTGTCCCTGGGCAAGACACTGAACCCCGAATTGCTCCCGATAGTTAGCTTAGTTAGCTTAGCACCCTAGTGCTAAGCCTACCCTGCGTGGTAGCTGCTGTATCGGTGTATGAATGTGTGTGTGACTGGGTGAATGTGTACAAAAAACAATGTAAAACGGAGATATAGCGCTATACAAGTCCATTTACCATTTTTTTTTTTTTTTTTACCATTTACTCTCATAATGACTGAATAAAATAACTATTTTCCAACACAGTGTTATGTTTTTTTCTCTTCACCTGTTGTTGTGTATTTGATGTATTTGCGTTGAATATTGTTTATGTATTGTTGTTTTTCCTTTGAATTTGTTTGAACTGGACGTCATTGAAAATGAGGTTCACCACTCAACTGGTCTCTCGAGGATAGATAAAAGTTAAATGAAATGTTGGAAAATAGTTATGTTATACTTTTACTTCGGTCTATTTTGTCAGTGCCATCATTTCCCAGAAACCCCTCACAGAAACCCCTCACAGAAACCCCTCACAGACACCCCTCACAGAAACCCCTCACAGAAACCCCTCACAGAAACCCCTCACAGAAACCCCTCACAGACACCCCTCACAGAAACCCCTCACAGAAACCCCTCACAGAAACCCCTCACAGAAACCCCTCACAGACACCCCTCACAGAAACCCGTCACAGAAACCCCTCACAGACACCCGCTGAGGGAAACCTTCTTCAGCGTTTGCTCCAGAGCTCTGGGGGTAGATTCAGTTACATCATACATGCTTCAGGAAACGAATGCTAGACTTGTTTTTTTAATTATGTTTTGGCATTGTTCAAGCTTTATTAGACAGTAGAGGGTTGGGATGGGGAGACAGAGAGAGAGGGAGAGAGAGAGAGAGAGAGAGAGAGAGAGAGAGAGAGAGAGAGAGAGAGAGAGAGAGAGAGGGGGGGGGGATGACCTGCAGTAAAGGTCCACGGGTCGGATTTGAACCCGCGACCACTGCATCGAAGGCCGGAGCCAATATGGTACGCGATCTATCCACTACACCACAGGAGAGCCCCCGACAAATGTACAGTAATACTTTTATGAAGGAGCAGATAACATTCAGTGGCAGTTGGGACCATTACCCAGTAGATATGGATATAGAGAACGCACCAGTGTGTGACGGAGCTGATGTGAGGGTGAGAGTGTGTGAGACAGCAAAATGAATTCTTAATACTTCACTGCGCAGTGTCACTTTTTCTAACTATTTCTCACAGCCTGTCTGTCTGTCTGTCTGTCTGTCTGTCTGTCAGTATGTCTGTCTGTCTGTCTGTCTCTCACTAGGCAATCATACTGTGTAAAAACGCAATTGATGGCTAAAGTGGAGTATGTTTGAGAAGTGTGAGTACTCCGTATGAAGTGTATTTTATCTTATTTTAACACATGTGAAGTCAAGGTTGGAGC
>CM049399.1:34435000-34442500 GCA_026929865.2 Hyperoplus lanceolatus | reverse complement strand
TATGTATTGGCAGCAACCAGCATGGAGGCAGGGTGTGTGTGTGTGTGTGTGTGTGTGTGTGGAGGTCAACATTAAAGTTGTGCATTTGAAAACAAATTATAAATGAAGGTATAAGACAAGTAGCTAGTTGCTAAAGATGGCATCATCCACCACTGCCTCAAGTCTTTCCACAATATCAAGTGATGAGGTGAAGATGTATTTAGTTATTTATTCTATAGTACTTCTTCTTCTTCTTCTTGGTCCTCTTCTAATGTACGGCAGAAAAGTAAAATACAATGTGTTCTAGAATATATTTCACAACACACGACAACACAACAATATCAATTGAACGAACCAAATTAGTTAATTAAGACAGACGGTTACTAGACAAAGCTTGACAATCCACCATTGGATGGCCTTGTGTCTGATTTGTGCTAGATGGATAGATCGATGGATGGATGGATGGATGGATGGATGGATGGATGGATGGATGGATGGATAGATAGATAGATAGAGAAAGAGAGAGATAGATAGATAGATAGATAGATAGATAGATAGATAGATAGATAGATAGATAGATAGATAGATAGATAGATAGACAGATAGACAGATAGACAGATAGATAGATAGATAGATAGATAGATAGATAGATAGATAGATAGATAGATAGATAGATAGATAGATAGATAGATAGATAGATACCCTTCACCTAATGGCACAGGTAACTATCGGTCAACATTGAATTATTGGTCTCTAGAAACCTGTTAAGCAGAGAACGCCATGTTAGCTGTTTATTTTATTTTGTCTTTTGTTTGTGTGTTCACTTTTACAGACGTGTGTTTGTGTTCTTAAAAAACCAAAACAAAAGTATTTAAAAAAACATTTAATTATTGATTTAATTCCCTAAAGAATTGGTTAAACTACTATTGACCACATTCAGTGCCACGGAGTTTGAGCTTTACTCACTTCTTCTCAGAGGACTCCAGAACTGTTACAGGCCCTGGGCACAAATTGATCCATTACTTTGTGATGAGGTGGGGTGAGATTTTGAACCCAAGATAGACAAAAAAAGAAAAAAAAAAAAAAGTGGATATGAGATAATTCTAGCTTTTTATTTATGTATTACTGTCTCCAACCTGGAGGCATAGAGGGGGCTATACGGGGACATGAACTGACCTGCAAGAATACTAGCTTATATACAATTCTATATTAGACAATTTTACTGTTCCTAAAAAAAGGGCTATTCCTTGGCACCTTACCTCATCCACAATTAATCTACCCTGCTTCCCAATCCCCATACTTCCCTACTATTTAGTATACTAGAAAAAGATTTAGGATGTCCCAATACATGCAGGTCAATTGTAGTATGCTGGAAATACATACATGCCCCACTAACTCCAATAGCATTTTGGAGTATTCATCTTTATTCTTGACAATTCTTGACATAATGAAAAGCAATCTTCCTCATCTGATTTTATTCTCTCTCCTGTCTGTGGCCCTAAAACTCTTCTGTACTTTAGTATGTAGTGTAGTAAAAAGACTAAAACTCTTCTGTACTTTAGTATGTAGTGTAGTAAAAAGACTAAAACTCTTCTGTACTTTAGTATGTAGTGTAGTAAAAAGACTAAAACTCTTCTGTACTTTAGTATGTAGTGTAGTAAACAGACTAAAACTCTTCTGTACTTTAGTATGTAGTGTAGTAAAAAGACTAAAACTCTTCTGTACTTTAGTATGTAGTGTAGTAAAAAGACAAACTCTTCTGTACTTTAGTATGTAGTGTAGTAAAAAGACTAAAACTCTTCTGTACTTTAGTATGTAGTGTAGTAAAAAGACAAACTCTTCTGTACTTTAGTATGTAGTGTAGTAAAAAGACTAAAACTCTTCTGTACTTTAGTATGTAGTGTAGTAAAAAGACTAAAACTCTTCTGTACTTTAGTATGTAGTGTAGTAAAAAGACTAAAACTCTTCTGTTCTTTAGTATGTAGTGTAGTTAAAAGACTAAAACTCTTCTGTACTTTAGTATGTAGTGTAGTAAAAAGACTAAAACTCTTCTGTACTTTAGTATGTAGTGTAGTAAAAAGACTAAAACTCTTCTGTTCTTTAGTATGTAGTGTAGTTAAAAGACTAAAACTCTTCTGTACTTTAGTATGTAGTGTAGTAAAAAGACACAGTATGTGATTTGGAATGCAGGGAAAGTTATTTCACCATTTTAGGCAAATAGCAGATTGAATGCCCACAGTTTAAGGTTAATATAATATCCATAAATATTCAATATATTATTATTGCAGGGTACTCAACTCAGGTCTTTTACAAAGCCAGAGTTTGTCCTTTTATATAGTAGACTATAGAAATATAAGTGTCCAAATTATATGGGCTAAACACTAGATATAATTCCAGTGTATTATGGCTGTCTGTCTCCCTCCTGCGAGAGAGAGAGTGTGTGTGTGTGTGCATGGAGAGAGAGTGTGTGTGTGTGTGTGCATGGACTTGCGTGCGTGCGTACGTGTGTGTGCGTGCGTGTGCGTGTGTGTGTGTGTGTGTGTTTGTGTTGGAAGTCTAAATAGCAGCTTTTTGCCTTTAACAATACCGTGTTATTAAGTATTTAGGACAACTGGTATTTTCCTATATAAATGGGTGTGTCAGAGAATGGCAGTGACAATGGCAGTGCAAAAAATTAAGAGACCAGTCTGGATTTTTCTTAATTCTTCATCTCTACATTACTCAATGTAAATGCTCTTTAATGGCAATCATTTTATTGTGAATTTGGTAGAAATGTTGTCAGTAGTTTATATTATAAAACCAAAATGTTCATTCTACTCAAACATATGCCTATACATAGTAAAACGAGAGACACAGAACATTTGGAGTGGTCTCTTATTTTTTTCCAGAGCTGTACAAATGTAAAGATGGATTCAGAGATTCCGGAGAATGCTAGTTGTTTTTTTTGTTTTTTTTAAGATATTTTTTTTGGAATTTTTATGCTTTATTGATAGTGTAGAGACAGAGTTGAAATGGGGCAGAGGGGGGGGCACATGCAGAAACCCCCCGGGGTCCCCCGGGCCCCCCCGGGGGCGGCCCGGGGGGGCCCCCCCCACCCCCCACAAAAAATTTTTTTTAAATTTTTTTTTTTACCATTCTCTTTTTTATAAGGTGTTAATACACAGCCTAGGCCCTGTAAATGGGTATGGCGCTAGCTAAGGTGAGCACCCAATTGTTAACGTGTGGTGCATAGCCTTTGTTTACACACACACACACATGCAAACAGACACACACACACACACACACACACACACACACACACACGCGTCTTTTTGTGCACCAAGCTTGACACAGACAGCGATAGTCCGTGCCAGGTTTTTTTGACAGCTGTCACTAGCAATCACTTTTAACGCACATATTGTCACACTGTCTCTTTTCTCTCTCTCTCTCTCTCACTCACTCACGCACGCACTCACGCACGCACGCACGCACGCATGCACACACACACACACACACACACACACACACACACACACACACACACACACAGCCAAACACAATGACAACGGCATTTTACTCCTGGATGTCTATTCCCTGTCTGCATCACATCACTCCTCAGTCTTCCCTTGGCCCAGCTGTCATGTTAATCCTAACCCTACATATTTACTAGTTCTATGTCACACTAGTAAAATGTAGAGTCAGACAGTGAGACCATAAAACACTCTTTCTGCCTTTTCTCAGGCTAGGATGAACCGATTTCTAAAATCTTTGCACATTTATACTACATAGGATCTCAGAGTTCAATACACCTTCATATTTCCACGGGTGAAGTAGGTCTTTAAGCATTTTTAACTGTCCTTTTTTGCTTGTGAAATAATCCACATTTGTGTGTCTATCATTAGTGAAAGGGGGATAGTTAATAGACAGTAAAACCTTGGCTTGAATCACTCCTGTTGGCTACAAACTTAAATATTGCAAAACCAAACAGGACACAGTGCTACAGAGAAGAGGGATAGATAAGCCCTTGTGTGTGTAGCCTTTCCACCAGTGTGACAGGTAGCTACTGTATTAGCATTTCATTAACAGTTACATTAACATAATGATTACACACACACACACACACACACACACACACACACTGATTAATACCCTTATTAGCATACGCATTGCAGCTTGATAGTCACAGGAGAATGCCAAAAAAAAAAAAGCCGGAATGAGTATTAACGTAAATGAGATAGAGCTGCATAAGAACCTGGAGATGATAGAAAACTGTTATTAAAGGTACAGTGTGTAAGTGGTGAAAGTTGTATGTGAAATATTTCAACGCTCCCTGGCTAACCCCTCCCTTTTGGGGGATTTTACAGAAGCTACGGTGGCCTTCAAGGACAAGAAGCTATAGTTACTAAAGATGGCATCATCCACCACTGCCTCAAGTCTTTCCTACAATATCAAGTGATGAGGTGAAGATGTATTTAGTTATTTATTCTATAGTACTTCTTCTTCTTCTTGGTCTTCCAACAGGTGCATTTCCACCAGGACGCCCACTATATATAGACGTGTCTACATTTATTTATTGTTTGTTTAGCAGGGACAGTGCACAATATACAATTGAGCCAGATTATAGCCACATGGCTAATTTTCGTCTGTAGTCCCTGGACAGGAATTGGTGTTAAGCTAAAAACAAAAAGGATTAAAATGAATAATAATACAAGAATTTGATAATACAATTAAAAGGTGCCCAATGACATTTGACTGTTTCAGATATATTTAAAAAGTCCTCGTAGCTACTATAAAGAAAAATGTATACTTAAAGGTGCAGTGTGTAATATGACATCATCAAGAAAGTTCTAGAAAGTTCTAGAATGCAACGCTCCCTGGGTAACCCCAACCCTTTCGAATAATAACAGAAGCTAACAGTGGCCTTCAAGGACAAGAACAATTCTAAATTTTAAACAATGCACCTGATGACATTCCAACTATGACACTTTCAAGATGGCGGCACTAGGCCTTGGTCCAAGATATGCAGAAATATGGACATATATGAGACCCTTTCTAAGGGAAGAAATAATAATAAAAAATAAAAAATCAGCTATTATGCACTAAATCAAATGTACTTATGGATAGTATAATTACTTTCTACAAAATCTGCTAGGAAATAAAACCCAAAATTCTACACACTGCAGGTTTAAAAATCAGCCAACTGTTACAGCTATATCAATATCCCCAACACACCTTGAACACCACGTATTTCTGTGAATTTCCCATTCTTTAAACCGCAGTATGACATATCAAATCCAACTATGAAGGGCAAAGCAAAGCAGATGGAGGCTGCATTGACTTGTGCCAACAGCAACATCAATGCAGATGTCTTCCTACAGCGCCCTGCCAGATCCGTCAGTGTGGGGCTTGTGTGTGTGTGTGTGTGTGTGTGTGTGTGTGTGTGTGTGACAGCCCCTGTGTGTGTATGTGTGTGTGTGTGTGTGTGTGTGTGTGTGTGTGTGTGTGTGTGTGTGTGTGTGTGTGTGTGTGTGTGTGTGTGTGTGTGTGTGTGTGTGTGTGTGTGTGTGTGTGTGTGTGTGTGTGTGTGTGTGTGTGTGTGTGTGTGTGTGTGTGTGTGTGTGTGTGTGTGTGTTTGTGTGTGTGTGTGTGTGTGTGTCACAGCCCCTTGTGTGTGTGTGTGTGTGTGTGTGTGTGTGTGTGTGTGTGTGTGTGTGTGTGTGTGTGTGTGTGTGTGATAGCCCCTGTGTGTGTGTGTGTGTGTGTGATAGCCCCTGTGTGTGTGTGTGTGTGTGTGTGTGTGTGTGTGTGTGTGTGTGTGTGTGTGTGTGTGTGTGTGACCAGAAATGTCAAGTCTTGTCAAGTCAAGTTTGGCTCCAATTACGGTCTCATAGCTTAACAGCTCAATGTAAAGCCAGAAAATTCCATCCACTTGCACCTGCCAGGGAGAAATACATATACAGTTTACAGTAGGTATGCCAAGTGGGAATTCTACCAAAACACCTGTGAGGCTGCTGCTCTTTCTGAATAGTGCAGTGCCCGTAGGAAGCAAGTCTGCTGTGTGTGTCCCGCTCGTCACTCATTTCAAGCTTTTGGTCGCAGCAGCCAATCAAACCAGAGGGAGGCGGGGTTTAGCCAGAGACTACTTCATGTCTGTCGTATACTGTGGCCTTCAGTGTGCACGTGTATTCGCCGCCAGCATGATATAAATATGATAACTTCTACATATCTGGTCCAAAAAACTTCACAATGAAGGATACACACCTTCATGCCGTGCACAAGCCATATCCGGAAGCTCAGGCTGATCTCACTAACAGTGAGAGAGATATGCGAGTGACAGACAGACAGAAAAACAGACACACACACAGACAGACAGACATACAGACACACAGACACACACACACACACACACACACACACACACACACACACACACACACACACACAGACAGACGTTTCTTGCTTTATAGATAGATGTGTGATACTAACATTTACAAACTGTATCGCAACTGTGGCTCTACCGCTAACCTCACACCAGTTTTGTGAGATATTTTGTAGATGACTGTTATTTGTTTAAAATCTTCCTAGCGATACCCAAACAAAAGGCAGTGGTTTAGTTAAAGCTGGGGTATGTGATTTCTGATTGGTCAAAGTTAACATGAGCTGTACACTTTGACCAATCAGAGTGAAGCTCCGATTCTCTGTTCTTATTGGCTGTTGGGACTGTCCATTCACTTTGGGCCAACTTTGTTGGTGTAGACTCAGAGTGTGTCAGGGAGGGACCATAGGGGAGGGACCAAAGAGAGCAAGTGGAGCGGTTGAGGTATTTGGATTCAAATCTCTATCCCAACTGCTATTTTCTCCCCAAATCCTCCACCCCAGCTTTAACATATTTTCCTTTTCAGCCATATACTCATATACTTTTCAGTCCCTACTCATAAAAACCTTCACTTACTCTCAACTAAATTGCGTATACAGTATAAGCTACAATGTAATTGCAACTGACTGGTGGCGCTTGTCTGAGGTGATAGCGTATATAAAACTCCTCCGGACTCTTCCCCTGCCAAGCGCTGTACTTTACGACATCATTAAAGGCAACACCTTTAGCCACTGTCAGGGAGAACGCTTACCAATTACAATTTATTGTTGTAGAGGAAGAAATCTTTGTCTAAACTAGTCTAATGGTTTTATCTTCAACAAAACAATCGAGGGGTATTTTACAGCGCATATGGCCATCCTATTTTGTCTAACAATTGTTCCAAAAACTGTCAATTTGCATTCAATTGTAACTGAATCTCATTTTTCTTGGGTGCATGGCACTTGACAAGGGCAAAGATAAACAATCAATTATATCACACACACACACACACACACACACACACACACACACACACACACACACACACACACACACACACACACAGTCGCCCCGTGAATTAAAATGCAGTTATCTTGATTTAATGTAATATATGCGCGTCCTACAAATTAAGCTCATATAACATAGGTGTGACCTTGTCCCAATGGTGCATTACAAACGTCTAGTGT
>CM049399.1:34422500-34427500 GCA_026929865.2 Hyperoplus lanceolatus | reverse complement strand
GCAACACAAAGTCTGCCTGTCTGTGTCTGTGTCTGTGTGAATTGTGTCCAGAGGCTGCAGGAATAGTAGCACTGCAGGGTAGTAAAACCTTGGATAAACACACACACACACACACAGTTTTCAGCAAATATAAGATGTAGAACAAAATGTCAGGAGAAACTGAAAAATAATACAATTTGAGCACAAAAAAGTGCATACAGCTCCGTAAAAAATTAAGAGACCAGTCTGGATTTTTCTTAAGCCTTCATCTCTACATAACATATTGAAAATGCTCTTTAATGACAGAAAATGTATTGGAATTTGGTAAAAATGTTGTCGGTAGTTTATATTATAAAACCAAAATGTTCATTCTTTTCAAACATATGCCTATAAATAGTAAAACAAGAGGCACTGAACATTTTGAGTGGTCTTTTAATTCTTAAAGAGCTGTAAGTAGCCTTTTCTTTTCAAAACTATTGCTGCAACACTAGTGGCATTGCAGGATAGTATAACCTACACAAATACGGTTTTCAGCAAATGTACGATTTCAAAATAATATATTCAGGAGAAGGGAACATAATACACTCAACAAAAATATAAACGCAACACTTTTGTTTTTGCTCCCTTTTTTCATGAGATGGACTTAAAGATCTAAAATTCATTCCAGATACACAATTGTACCATTTCCCTCAAACATTGTTCACACATCTGTCTAAATGTGTGATAGTGAGCACTTCTGCTTTGCTGAGATAATCCATCCCACCTCACAGGTGTGCCACATCAAGATGCTGATCTGACATCATGATTAGTGCACAGGTGTGCCTTAGACTGTCCACAATAAAAGGCCACTCTGAAATGTGCATCACTCACAAGGGTCGGGAGGGAAGAGAAAATGCGACCGCCTTCCTTCAGAGCCAGACAGAAAAACAGTGATTTTAAATTGGATCGGCAGATCAGCTCTGTGGTAAAGTCCAGCTTTTTCCAAATCAGACAGCTGGCAAAAGTCAAACCGCTCCTGGCACATCAGCACTTTGAAACAGTAATCCATGCCTTCATTACATCTCGGCTGGATTACTGTAATGCACTTTATTTTGGAGTCAGCCAGACTTCTCTTGCACGTCTCCAGTTGGTGCAAAATGCGGCCGCACGCCTGCTAACTGGATTCCGCAAGAGGGAGCACATCACCCCCATCCTGGCCTCCCTTCACTGGCTGCCTGTGCACTTTAGGGTTCATTTTAAGATTCTTTTATTTGTTTTTAAATCTTTAAATGGATTGGCCCCCTCTTACCTCTCTGAGCTTCTTCACCCCTATGCCCCTGCACGGTGCCTCCGATCAGCTGATCTGCTGCTTCTGGAGGTACCGAGGTCTAAACGTAAGCTCAGAGGGGACAGAGCTTTTTCAGTTGCCGCTCCAAAATTGTGGAAGGAGCTCCCCCTCCATATTAGACAGGCCCCCTCACTGCCCATTTTTAAAACACGTCTTAAAACCCATTTTTACTCTTTGGCTTTTAACCCAGCATGAGTCCTTAATTGTTTTAGTGTCCTATGGTGTATTTTATTCATTGTGCTTATTAGTTTTATTTGTTTAAATTGTTTTAAAGTCCTAGACCTAGATGGTGTTGTTAACTCTTAGTAGTGTGTGTGTGTGTGTGTGTGTGTGTGTGTGTGTGTGTGTGTGTGTGTGTGTGTGTGTGTGTGTGTGTATATATGTGAGCATGTGTGTGTGTGTGTGTGTGTGTGTGTGTGTGTACATATGTGAGATGTGTGTGTGTGTGTGTGTGTGTACATATGTGAGCATGTGTGTGTGTGTGTGTGTGTGTGTGTGTGTGTGTGTGTGTGTGTACATATGTGAGCATGTGTGTGTGTGTGTGTGTGTGTGTACATATGTGAGCATGTGTGTGTGTGTGTGTGTGTGTGTGTGTGTGTACATATGTGAGCATGTGTGTGTACATATGTGAGATGTGTGTGTGTGTGTGTGTGTGTGTGTGTGTGTGTGTGTGTGTGTACATATGTGAGCATGTGTGTGTGTGTGTGTGTACATATGTGAGCATGTGTGTGTGTGTGTGTGTGTGTGTGTGTACATATGTGAGCATGTGTGTGTACATATGTGAGCATGTGTGTGTGTGTGTGTGTGTGTGTGTGTGTGTGCATATGTGCGTGTGTGTGTGTGTGTGTGTGTGTGTGTGTGTGTGTGTGTGTGTGTGTGTGTGATTAACAGCAGGTGTCAAGGACGAATCGACCTTTACTGATCACATGCCAGCAGGCCATTTATAAATCCCAAAGCCTGAGGTCAAGATGATAAAGACCACAGCTCGTAAACTGCCATGTTTGAATGGAAAAGGGACGAGCACAGCATTGCGAGGCTCTGGTGGAGTAGTGGATAGAGTGCGAACCATATTGGCTCCGGCCTTCGTTGCAGTGGTCGCAGGTTCAAATCCGACCCGTGGACCTTTACTGCAGGTCACCCCCCCCCCTCTCTCTCTCTCTCTCTCTCTCTCTCTCTCTCTCTCTCTCTCTCTCTCTCTCATAAAGCTTGAAAAAGCAAAATAATATGAAAGTAAAAAAAGAATGTACTTGTGTTAGACACACACAGACAGACACACAAACTCCAAAGAGGCCAAACTCTAAAAAATGAATGGTCTGTACGCTCACCTACACACACACACACACACACACACACACACACACATTAAGACTGTATCTCTTATCCAAACTGCCTCACACAAGCACAGAAACCCAAGACCACTATTTAATGATGATGGCTAACGTAGATGAAAGGCTTTAGCTTGCCCAGTTCTGCTCCCACTATATATCCGCCAATGGCATTCCCATCAGCTATAACAACACAAGCCGTTTGCTCAATGACATTTCCCATAGACACACACACACACACACACACACACACACACACACACACACACACACACACACACACTCACAAACAAGAGCTTAGCCCACAAAATAAGCCTAACTGCTTGCCTCAGAAATAGATTTTTAAGCGACTGAAAAAGGAATTAAGGGTTCAATTCCCTGGGGAGTTTTTACCGTTGGAGCAAGGCACTTTCAAGGTCTGTAGGTAAACTATATTGTCAATTAAAGGTGCGGTAAGAGATTCTGGAGAAAGTTGGTCGTTGAGTCCACTTTTTGCCAACATCAGTGAATATCTCCTCACGATCTGCTGCCTGTCAGTATGCTCTGTAAACGGGCATGTAAACAAAGAGCAATGAAAACAAACTGCCCACCGTAG
The DNA here is from genome assembly GCA_026929865.2 of Hyperoplus lanceolatus. Taxonomy (NCBI): domain Eukaryota; kingdom Metazoa; phylum Chordata; class Actinopteri; order Uranoscopiformes; family Ammodytidae; genus Hyperoplus; species Hyperoplus lanceolatus. The sequence goes on along the minus strand of CM049399.1, from coordinate 34,424,274 downwards.
CGAGCAACATGCACCTTTTACAGGGCCTAGGCTGTGTATGAACACATGGTAAAAACCATCAATTATCCAAACCACATGAGGGTTGTACCAACAGTGCTGGAACAGTCAAATATAACCTGCGTTCCAATACCTATACTTCACTAGTATGCCAGAAAAAGATTTAGGATGTCCAAACTCAGGCACGTCAATTGTAGTATGCTGAAAATACAACAAATGCCCCACTAACTCCAATAACATTTTGGAGTATTTGTCTTTATTCTTGACATTTCTCGACATAATGAAAAAAAAAACTTCCTTATCTGATTTTTTTTCGCCCCCATGGCCCTAAAAATCTTCTGTACTTTAGTGTGTAGTGTATTAAAATGAAAGAGTATGTGATTTGGAACACAGGGATATTGTCTGTTTCATGTTCTAGGGAAATCATTGTTATTCTGCAACAGGTAAACACAAGCCTCATTTATATGCAAAGAAGGTAAGTACCAATACGTGTAATTTATCATTTGTTCAGCCAATTTCCAAATCAATTAGGATCTATTTCGACTAGGAACCATGGTATAATATGATTGTGGGCTGTATATTGCTTTTTGATGCATTGTTTTCAGCCATTAAAAAGGTGGACTCGATTCTGGAGAACACTTGTTGTCAAAATACATTTTGGTCAAAATCAGTGAATACCGCTACATGTCCGTACTGTGTTTGAACTGGAAAAAAAAGTGTTAATACACAGACTAGGCTCTGTAAATGGGCATGTTGTTAAGTATGGCTGCCTCCTTAGTTTACATACCCTTTGTTTACATACCAGTTTACAGAGCCTAGGCTTTGTAGGTGTCCCTTTTACCAGTGAATGCCACACCAAAACATCGTCAATAGCCTTCCTACATTAAATTGAAGCTTAAGGTGTTGGCTAGAAATGTGTTCTCTTTTTCCCAACTTATTGTAATGAAGAAGTAATTTACCATCAAAGACACTCTGACACATTGTGACAACCAACCCCATCAAGGGGTCGGTTGTCACACACTATGGGGTTGTTTGTCACAATGTTATCTTAATGGGAAAATCTTAAAAGAGGCAAGGAGGCAGAACCAAATTTGAATGTTTAATTGCATTGTCAAGTTGACAAATGGGCCTACATAACTTACTGTAGCCTTGGCAACTGGTCTAGTTTGGGATGCACTGGGTTGTTTTGTTTTGTTGCCCTTTTTCTTTTGCTTGCTAGCTGCCTTTCCTGCTCTATTCTTTCCTTCTCTGGGGTGTCAGTGAGGATACAGCTTGACAATTTCTTTCGTTATTGGGTTCCTTTTCTGGCTGCAGCCTTGAGATAACATGTACAACCAACCCCAAAAATTTGACGACCAACCCCAACTTGAATTTCTTGCTAGCATCAAGCCAACAACCATTGACAACTAATTAGCTTGCTAACCACAATCTAAACTATAGTTTACCCTTCACACTTTCTGAGGGTAAAAGTGTTTTGTTATAAACCCATTGTGTAAAAGCCTAGAAGAAAAATACTGAGAAGCAAAATATTTTGAATTTGACATGAAAAACACAAAACATCCTCTCACCTGAAATGCAGCAGTCTAACTCCAAGGAAGTCTATGTATGTGACCTCTGATCCCAATTCTGGACCTTTTTTATATCAACATTTCAGAGCTAGCACGCTCTGGTGGCGAGATATAACGAATGTGACATCCAACCCATGTGACAAATTACCCCGTTCTCCCCTACTTACACTGCTTTTTTTTTTTTTTTTTTTTTTACCAGCACACACACA
>CM049399.1:34412500-34420000 GCA_026929865.2 Hyperoplus lanceolatus | reverse complement strand
CAGGTCAGAAATCAAGTCAGAAACGTCAGTGCTGTGGACGGCCCTATAACAGATTTACATGTTATTGCCCTATAATTAGGTTAGACAAAGGGACCCTACCCACCCCCGTTGCTCTATTTAATTAAAAACCTCAGCGGGTCGCCCTCTCATTCACTTAGTCTGACATGAAACAACACACACACACACACACACACATACACAGACAGACAGACAGACAGACAGACACACACACAGAAACACACACACACACACACACACACACACACACACACACACACACACACACACACACACACACACACACACACACACACACTGTGACTATAAACTCTGATTTTCAAGGGCTCCAGCCATGTTTTATGTTGCGTTTCACAGGCACACATCATGTACAAGGTGTGGCACATTGGAATTGATTCTGGGCCTTACGAGCCAGATGCATGGATGGATCATTGGATGGATGTATGTATTTTTACTGATATACATGATCTGCAACTAGTCTGTATGCTGTGTGTGCGCTGGAAAACAATATGGTGTTCATACCCAGCCCATAGGCTCTGTAAACGGGCATGCTGTTACCTATGGTGGGCCATTTCTGTTTGCATACCCGGATCGCGAGGAGATATTCACTGATTTTGACAAAGTGATTTTGACAAAAAACGTTCTCTAGAATCACTGAATGTCTAATAGGTTTCTGTTGGTATACTAATACATTGCTTTCCCTTGGATGGATGGATGGATGGATGGATAAATAGATAGATAGATAGATAGATAGATAGATAGATAGATAGATAGATAGATAGATAGATAGATAGATAGATAGACAGACAGACAGACAGACAGACAGACAGACAGACAGACAGACAGATAGATAATGTCTGGCCTTGAATTTATCGACAAGGAAGCAAAGAAGAAAGTGCAAAGGAAAAACAGTGTGAATGGTGAGAGAAAGATGTCTTGTCATATCTAGTAGACACATGGAGAACCCAACAGGAGACTGACTGACATAAGCAGCGCCAGCATGTTTCAGAGTGGAACAGAGGGCAACCAGTGGGACACACACACACACACACACACACACACACACGACTGGCAGAGAGCATGTTGAATTATTCAGCTTCTCAACAAGCACTGTGTTAAGCCTGTGAGTCCTTGTTTTGCCTGGACAGGTGCCTGCCTGGATGTGTGTGTGTGTGTGTGTGTGTGTGTGTGTGTGTGTGTGTGTGTGTGTGTGTGTGTGTGTGTGTGTGTGTGTGTGTGTGTGTGTGTGTGTGTGTGTGTGTGTGTGTGTGTGTGTGTGTGTGTGTGTGTGTGTGTGTGTGCATGTGTGTGTCCGTGTCCAGGTCTGTGTGTGTCCGTGTGTGCCAGTGTCTGTGTGTGTGTGTGTGTGTGTGTGTGTGTGTGTGGGGTAGGATCTGTCTGAAATACATAAACCCGGGTTCTTTAAAAACAGCAACCGTATTCCTTGAAAGGTGAAGTCAGTGATTATGTAAATTTCTTGTTGTCAAAATAACTTTTCTACACAAATCAGTGAATATATCATGTTAGCATTGTGGACCAAGCCAACTCAAATATTTTTTAAACAAATGTGCCAGAAAAGCCATTTCCAATGTGGCCACTGCAACCCACTAGTAACCAACTGAACTCCACTGGATGTTTAGATGAATGCTAAATGTTTAGCTAAAGGGCAACACCTACTGCCTAGTTTTTACCATCAAGTTTTGGCTGATTTTTAACAGCCCGTGTGTGTGTGTGTGTGAGTGTGAGTGTGTGAGTGTGAGTGTGTGTGTGTGTGTGTGTGTGTGTGTGTGTGTGTGTGTGTGTGTGTGTGTGTGTGTGTGTGTGTGTGTGTGTGTGTGTGAGTGTGTGTGTGTGTGTGTGTGTGTGTGTGTGTGTTGTGTTCTTTCCAATACCAGTGGCTCTCCCTGGGGCAAACTGTCCATGCCTTAAGCAGACTGACAATTTTCACTGATTCGGTAGTTAAGTGATGACATCGCTGACAAGTTTGATAAATGCTCATCTAGACTTTCTCCTTGCTTTCCAAATCAAATGCTTTTTTTCTTCTTACTGTATACTAAAGCACTCTGCAAATCATAATTGGATGTAATAGGGCAGGGGTGTCCAAACTTTTTTCACTGAGGGCCACATACAGAAAAATCTACGAAGGGCCGGGCCACTTTGCAAAAATAACACATTTATCAGGACATGTAGCCGCTCTGATGTTTAGTTTCATAGTGTCTTCGTAAATTGTAATCCTTCTTCACGGCAACACTTTACTTGCACATTAAACAGATACACCCCCCCTCTTGTTAAATGCCATTGATACACCCAGTGTTTTCTGCTTTTACGTCTAATGTCCAGCTTGGTGAAAATAGTATCCAGCTGAGATCCCGCCCCTCCAAGGGGTTCTGGGGGTATGCCCCCCCGGGAGATTTTTTTAAGTTTTCAAAGTGAAATGCATGAATCTGGTGCACTTTGGGAGGGAAATTAAGAGGCTAAAGCTGAAGAATTTTGTATGAAAACAAATTTAAACACTGTGTCAGATGGATTAGAAGCTATTGGAGAAGGACACATGGATTTTCCATAATAATATTAATTTAAATTAAAATATTATTCAGGGTCCTCTGGGATGGCCTTGGTGCTCCTTTTCTTTTATGGGACATATTTCTCTGTAATATAATGAGTGCATTTAAATTATTTAAAAATTAAAAGGGCCATATTACATTATATTTTTTTAAATGTGCCACGGGCCAATCAATCAGTGGTTGACACCCCTGCACTAGTGGGTTAACTAAGAAATGCAAAAAAAAAAAAAAAAAAAAAAAGGGCCATATTGCATTACATTTTTAAAATCGGCCGCGGGCCAATAAAAAGCGGGCCACGGGCCGTAGTTTGGACACCCATGTAATAGGGCATCCAGGTATTTTTTGGCATACCTCATTTGACATGGATGTATTGAGACATCCTAAATATTTTTCTGGCATACTAAATAGTAATATGGAAGTATGGGGATTGGAACGCAGGGTTAGACACTAGATGGAGGAAGAATGAGAGGGGGAATTCAAGTGGAGGGCAAGAGGTGGAGACAATGAAACATTAAATACAGGTGCAGTGGAGGAATGAGAGAGAGACAGAGTGAGAGAGGGAGAGGGAGAGGGAGAGGGAGAGGGAGAGGGAGAGGGAGACAGAGTGAGAGAGAGAGAGAGAGAGAGGGAGACAGAGAGAGGGAGAGGAGAGAGAGAGAGAGAGAGAGAGAGAGAGAGAGAGAGGGAGAGGGAGAGAGAGACAGAGTGAGAGAGAGAGAGAGAGAGAGAGAGAGGGAGAGAGAGAGAGAGAGAGAGAGAGACAGAGAGAGAGAGGGAGACAGAGAGATTGGTTGGAGTTAAAAACATTCTTGGTTTATAATGTTCTGTATGCCTTGAAATTTGCTCTGACAGGTTTTCAGTAAAAAAATGGATTTGCGCCCCAATAGAAAGGAGGCGAACAGATTTAATTTGTGATATTATGATTCTAACAGCATTACAGAATTGCTACATTTGCACATTGCATTTGGTGCTTCTTACTGTGTGTGTGTGTGTGTGTGCCTGTGAGCGCTTGTGTGCGTGCATGTGTGTGTTTGTGTGTGTATGTGCAAGCCCGTGTGTGTGTATGTTTGCGTGCATGAATGTGTGTCTGTGTGTAGTGTATCACAATTGTGGTCCATATTGTGTCTTCCATTTGTGTCAATGGCTAGTCTCAATGCACAGACACGCACGAACACACACACACACACACACACACACACACACACACACACACACGCACGCGCACGCGCACACACACACACACACACACACACACACACACACACACACACACACACACACATGATCTGAGTCTGACAGTGCCAGACTAGCTTGGATCTATGGCTGGTATAAATAGCCTCAGAAGCAGCAGCTGTATAGTCACGCAGTAACACACTTTCTCTGTAGTCAAACTAGCGGTTTTGCCCGATAGCTGTGTTCATAAATCATATTCATATTTGATTTACTGGATTAAAAATACAAATGGTTCCCTTGTTGCTACGATACAAGAGATCAGTTAGGTTGTAGTGTGTAAATATACAGTACATTGCTGATACGTTATGAACCGTCCAGAGCCCTTAGGTCGTCTGGGACAGGTCTACTTACAGTCCCCAGAGTTAGGACTAAACAAGGAGAAGCAGCTTTTAGTTTTTATGCACCAAATATCTGGAACAAACTCCCAGAAAACTTGAGGTCTGCTGCAACCCTCAGCTCTTTTAAATCGAGTCTGAAGACTTTTCTGTTTCCATTTTAACCTGTACTTTTTATTTTATTTAAATGTTTTACTTCTTTTCATTCGCTTTTAAATGTCTTCTAATGTGTTTTATGTATTTTAATCTTGCCCCTGTAAAGCACTTTGAGTGGCCTTGTGTTTGATTTGTGCTATATAAATAAACTTGCCTTGCCTTACATAACCTAGTTAGTGTTAGTGTGAGCGATATGTCACTGTCACTGGGAGAACTGGGAGCTAACCAGTGTGATATGGCTTTTCCATTTGTATAGTACAGATATATTTTAATCGGATTTCCTATTTATTACTTTTCATTTGTTAATATATTTAACTAGGGCTGTCAAACAATTAAAAATGTTAATCACGATTAATCACAGGATTCTGCGGATTAATCACGATTAATCACGATTAATTCTACCATTCGAAATAGGCCCAAAATTATCATTTCTTTCTGTATATGGTTATATGAATTGAAAGATAATAGACATAATATGTACATTTAAATGTAGTTTTAAAAGTTTTAAGTTTTAAATTAACGCGTTAATTCCAGAAATTAATCACCCTGCGTTAACGCGTTAATTCTGACAGCCCTAATGTTAACATGTACAATACATTCTGCTTTATACCATAGTCTGTGTTAATACTCTATTCTGATTGGCTGGAGAACATTCCATAGGTGTGGATTAACCCCTGATGTATGGACACCTAGATGGAACTGTTTGCATTCTGTCCACTTAAATGCGTCGCCGGCTCGCCGCTGATTAAACAGTGTTGATAAGGGATTTATAAAGCCTAAAATATCCTGCCGTGCAATAGCCTCTGGACACCACGGGATGACGCTCGCAACACAAGAGCTGTAGTAACGATAGTAGTACAATAAAGTGGCTAAACATAATGTCCTATGGTTAAACGTCAATGGTGATCTCGTTAAAAAGGTGAGTAAGACCCCTGTTTAATTTGAAAAAGGTTTGTAACTGAGTTTACATGTAGCCACCAAAGCCCGGCTGCACTGTCTATCTGGACACAGGCTACTGCTGTCAGTCACTGCCTCACGTAACTTCAGGCTGTAGCCCATAATACACATGTTCGCCAGTCATATTCTCCGTGAAATGCGTTATTTATTTTGGGGGAAATGCATTGTTAGCTCGGTGGAACTGTTGTTAAACATAATGGCAGATTACATTTACTGTTTGTAGAGCGTGCGCAATGTTTTTTGACTTTGTATCTTCTTGCTAGCATAACAGTAGCTCTGTTGCTAACAGCTGCCGCAGTCTCCCGTTGCTCGTATCCCTGGTCCGACTCTCAGTACAATTTGAACGCACCATTACAGCCAAATTCTGTCGTCGCTAGGTCGTATCCTTGGTAGTTCCTATTGACTGGTGTACTGAACTACGTTTTCATTACATAAGAACCTTATGGGTTTGCAATGGTTATTCCAGTTATTATACGAGGTCTCGGGCGTTGCTGTGGAAACAAGTTGTTATTCGTTCGAAACAAATCTAGTTTCGTTCAAAAAAAATCTAATTTGATCGCAAAAAGGCATGAAAATATAACTGATTGGTCTAATTATTATTTTTATTAGTAGGTGACTATGGTATAAGCGGGTTAATGCCCTTCGAGGTGTCCAGGTATCAGGGGTTAATGGTCTTCGTGAAGGCAACTGTCCTCCGCTGCGCGTCGGACAGTTCTCGCCTCCACGGTGTCCATTAACCCCTGATACCTGGATACCTCGTCGGGCATTAACCCTTACATATTTTATACATATTATGTCCAATCCTTATTGTAGCTATGTGTTATGTACATGACAGTTTTACAGCGCCTATAGTGGCCTTTTGCCAAGTGTGTGTGTGTTTCCCAGGGCAACAACTATTATGTTATCTACACAAAATCACTATGACAATGCAAACTGTCTAAATGTAAATAGGAGATTAGTGTAGGCCAGGGGTAGTCACTGAGTGATTCGACAACCATTTAAACCTGCAGTGTGTAGAATTTTGGGTTTTATTTCCTAGCAGATTTTGTAGAAAGTAATTATAATATACATAAGTATATTTAATTTAGTGCATAATAGCTGAAAAAAAAAATTGAATATTTTTTTTCCCCTTAGAAAGGGTCTCATATACTGTATGTCCATATTTCTGCATATTTTGAACCAAGGCCTAGTGCCGCCATCTTGAAAGTGTCATAGTTGGAATGTCATCAGGTGCATTGTTTAAAATTTAGAATTGTTCTTGTCCTTGAAGGCCACTGTAGCTTCTGTTATTATTCTAAAGGGTTGGGGTTACCCAGGGAGCGTTTCATTCTAGAACTTTGTAGAACTTTCTTGATGATGTCATATTACACAATGCACCTTTACGTCATTATTAAAAGGAAAAGGAAAATAATTAACAAATAAATCATTCAGAACATGATAATTGTTTTTTTAATGTGTTGGTATCGATGGCTTAGCATTGCAATGGGGCAAATGCATTGCAGAAAAATTGTGATTATTTTTTCTGTACTTTGTCTTAGTTGTATGGGTCACTTCACACATTTAGCCCCTGCCATACAAATTAAGATGTTCATTACAAGCATAATAATTGGACATTAGGCCTGTCCATTACATGACCATTTGTATTTGCATCTCTCCCCGCTATTGGAAGAACAGACGCTATTCAATCACCTTTTAAAGAATTGCAAACTGATTATGTAACTGAATTGAATGTTTGTGATCATTCAGATGTTGGTGGCTTTAATAACAATACAGCGCTTGTTGCCAAAATATATTTTGTCAAAATCAGTAAATATCTCCTCACGCTCCGCTACCTGCCTGTACTGTGTGTGCACTGAAAATAAATCTGGTGTTGATACACAGTCTAGGCTCTGTAAACTGGTATGTAAACAAAGGATACATAAACAAAGGGGGCCATACATAGCAACATGTCTGTTTACAGAGCCTAGGCTTTATATTAACACTGTTTATTTGTCAGCGCACAAAGTACATACAGGTAAGCGGATCGTGAGGAGATATTCACTAACTTTGACAAAAGTGATTTTGACAACAAGCGTTCTCCAGAATCGCAGAAACGGCATCGTAAAGCAACACAGCTCTCAAATATTTGCAGATAATAGCCATGTGTAATGGTGCAAAACAAAAGTAAATGACTAATTTAGCAGTTTTAATTGATCATGCAAAATGTAATTGTGTTCTGGGATATCACTGGAGCAGAT
>CM049399.1:34400000-34407500 GCA_026929865.2 Hyperoplus lanceolatus | reverse complement strand
ATCATTATGTCGAGAAATGTCAAGAATAAAGATGAATACTCCAAATTGCAATTGGAGTTAGTGGGGCATCTAGGTATTTTCAGCATACTACTATTGACGTGCATGTATTGGGACATCCTAAATCTTTTTTTGGTATACTAAATAGTAGGGACGTGTGGGGATTAGAACGCAGGGATAGTCTAGCAGAACATTTACAATAAGACTGTTTCATTTGCTTTGTACATTTTTTTATTTTATAAATCAAAAATCACTTTGTACAAGTTGCTTTTTCATCTTATTTTTAAGAGGAAAATTGGTCATCAATCAGACAAAATCCTTGTGTAATAACCTTTGTAATAGTGCTAAAAAGGACTATGGAAAGTTTAGAGTATTGTAAAATGATGTGATAATGGCCGTTGAATTTTAATCAGCTAAATCCCATTGAGACCGGAGACTCTTTTTGAAGGGAGACCTGTTCCCATTTACACGTTACCATTCAGCCACACATTCATACCCCGATAGCAGGCTAACTAGCTACATTCACAAGATGGTTGTACAGGAGAAATATACAGACACAAACAGACAAGGATAAGTCAAATAAACACCTGAATGTACATGCTGGACCTTTGATTTATACTAGTATGAAAGAAGACATGTTATGGAAGATACATAGACAAAAATCTCAAAATGGAAGTGCTTGAACAACCAATATGTATGCCTGCCATGGTTAAAATAAACCTATTTCTCACTCCTGTCTTTCTATGTTCTAACATCTAAGAGCTACTGCTACAGTGTGGGGGTTGAATCACACAGCAGGAAGTTCCTTTTTCTGTAGAGTTTTGCTTTTTTCTGGTTTTCAAACGGCTTTTCCTGGGTTGCGGATGTGTGGATTTCCGTACGATGTCTAGAGAGACTTTAAAATTGCCTTAAGGTGTGCGTATAAGAATGGTTTATTATGCTGTATGCTTGTTCTCTTTGGTCCCTCCCCTATGGTCCCTCCCTGACACGCTCTACACCAACAAAGTCGTGCCAAAGTGAATGGACAGTCCCAACAGCCAATAAGAACAGAGAATCTGACCCTCGCTCTGATTGGTCAAAGTGTACAGCTCATGTTAATTTTGACAGATCAGAAATCCCATAACCCAGCTTTAAGAGGGCGTCCGTTGCCTTACAATCATCACCGCATGGGAAAAACAAAAGGATGAATGCACTAGGCTGGGTTTGATCTGTCTAGATATAATTAAAAGAAGCTTACTATTATCAATCAACTAACCAATGTATACAAGCAATGCTGCCTTTGTTTAAAAGGCCTTTACCACTGCTATCATACACTAGCCTGGCACCGCCCGCCTGCCTACTTCTGCTCAATTTTCATTTCGCTTCAGCAGTCAGTCTGGGTCGGCGGTATATTCGCATGTTTTCTCTTTTTACCGGTCCAATCAGCGAACAGAGGGAGTGGCTGAGAAACAATAATGTTGAGGTTGTGCGCCATTTTCAGTTGCAGTCAGAAGCCGGCGCATGGCATACGTCAGGACCAAACGTTATGCGATTGGTTGGCAGATCCAGAGTGGCACTGGGCAGATCCAATAGTTTTAAACTTCAACAGACACCCGCCTTCAAGTGAGTTTACGTTTTGTCAATTGAGCGATTCCAGACCTTCTGTACAGATGAACGTTGTACAGAAGGTCTGGTAGGACCGGGCTAATCATACAGTATATGCAAAATGAATATGCAATGGAGGCCTCTGTTCCATTTGATCATTTTCTTCTGAAGTCATATCAGAATTTGCTGTAGGACACAAAGTCAGTTTTCCTTATCTATCCAGCATGGTTTTATTGATGTGAATTCAAGAAACATTAGCAAAAACTGGCAAAGGATTCAGCATAGCACAGACTGACTGTGAGACAACACACATTGACAAAGGAAGGTGCTAGGCCAACAAGAAAGGAATGACAATGGTTTATGGTTATTCTAATGGAAATGTGTGGGGAAAATATTCGGTGATATTGTGCATATGCCCTGCTTCCCACTGAACACACACACACACACACACACACACACACACACACACACACACACACACACACACACACACAACCAACGACACACGCACTCACACACAAAGTCACACGCGCACACACACACAAAGTCACACGCGCACACAACCAAGACACACGCACACACACACACACATAGACACACACACACACACACACACACACACACACACACACACACACACACACACACACACACACACACACACACACACACACACACACACACACACACACACACACACACACACACACACACTCAAAGACACACGCGCACACAACCAAAGACACACGCACACACACACACACACACACACACACACACACACACACACACACACACACACACACACTCAAAGACACACGCGCACACAACCAAAGCACACACACACACACACACACACACACACACACACACACACACAGTGAATTAAAAAAGCCCTTTAAAGAGTGTGCCATGTTCACCTGTGCTCCTTCAAAGCCTCATATCCTCACATCATCACACGCAGTATTCTAGTATTTCCTCATTTCTCTCTCAAAGCGTTTTCCTCTGTCCCTCTGATCCTCCCTTCACACACACACACACGCACACACAAACACTGACAGACACACACACACACACACACAAGCACACACACACACTGAGAGACACAAGCACACACACACACACACACACACACACACACACACGCACACTGACAGACACACACAAGCACACACACACACACACACACACACACACACACAAGCATACACACACACAAAAGCACACACTCACTGACACACACACACAAACACGCACACACACACACACAAACACACATTGATAGACACACACCTCTGTTCCTCCATTCACCTTTTTAGCCCTTCTGAAGCTGCAGCGCACACACACACACACACACACACACACACACACACACACACACACACACACACACACACACACACACACACACACACACACACACACACACACACACACACACACACACACACACACACACACACACACTCCTCTGAAGCTGAGGCACAATCGACCAAACCATCTGCTTTCCCCCCGCGCCTTTCATTCCAGTTTAACATGTTTCTAGTTTGATATATTTTGATGTTTGAAGTTTGTTTCTCTTTCAGTTTTGCCTCTTTTTTTTTTCATATGTTTTGTACCGACCAGCGTGTCTCTATGTGTTTAAAGCCTGTGTGTGTGTGTGTGTGTGTGTGTGTGGTTGTGTGTGTGGTGTGTGTGTGTGTGTGTGTGTGTGTGTGTGTGTGTGTGTGTGTGTGTGTGTGTGTGTGTGTGTGTTCTGTGTGTGTCTATGCGTTTGAAAGTCCATATTGTGTAGACCAGAGCCAGCAAAAAATCTTGGGTTGAATAATTTTTCCTCTCCATTGATTTAACCTAGCACCTCAAAAACCCAAAGGCTTGTGATCCAGATTTAGGGGGAACATGGGTTAGTTCAAGAGATACCTTTGCCATTTGTTGCATCATGTGCTTGGTTTTGTTTTAAAGATTGAGGGGTGTGTGTGTGTGTGTGTGTGTGTGTGTGTGTGGGGGGGGGGGGGGTAGAATATTTAAAGTTGACAACAAGCATTCTCCAGAATCACAGACAGCAGGTGGCCGGCCGGTTTGCGGGGGGTGCGGGCGGGGCGGCCCTCTGGCGTCCCCTGGAAAATGTTGAGTACCAAACACACACGCACAATCACACACACACACGCGCAGGCAGGCACACACCCACACACACACACACACACACACACTGGTAAATTCTTATACATTATATATTGAGGAATATCTAGCAGGTAAGAATATATGCAATATAAGGATATGCATTGTTGTTTGATCACAGATGTTTTTTTAGATTGCTGTTAAGGCAGAGTAGAGAGCCAGTGTTGATTTGATTGTTGTCTTCAGCATCCGGTACACACACACACACACACACACACAAACACGCACGCACACGCACGCACACACATGCACGCACACAAACACCCCTACACACACACACACGCACACGCACGCACACACACACACACACATGCACGCACACAAACACCCCTACACACACACACACACACACACACACCTGTCATCTCTTGTTGTCTCAAGGGGAACTTGATGGTAACTTGAATTTCTCCGACACTTCAGAAGAGGCACTTCTTTCTCATCAGCTGAAGCCTACACTTGAAGAGTTCTCTCCATCTCTCTGTCTCCCTCCCTTGCCTTCTCCCTCTCTCTCTCTCTCTCTCTCTCTCCCTTGCCCTCTCCCTCTCTCTCTCTCTCTCTCTCTCTCTCTCTCTCTCTCTCTCCCTCCCTCCCTCTCCCTCTCTCTCCCTCCCTTCCCTTCTCCCTACCCCTCTCCCTCTCTCTCTGTCCCTCCCTCCCTCCCTCCCTCCCTCTCCCTCTCTCTCTGTCCCTCCCTCCCTCTCTCTCCCTCCTTCTCTCTCCCTCCCTTCCCTTCTCCCTACCCCTCTCCCCCCCTCCCTCTCTCTCCCTCTCCCTCTCCCTCTCTCATCCCCTCTCTCCCCTAGCACATATTTTCCACTTTCCTCAAGTGCACTTTTAAAATGTTTCTCAGATCTTCAATGATAACCAAGCTTATTTAGATCCAGAGCAATGGTGTGCTATAATTCAATTCCAAAGTGAACATCCCTATGATCTTTCTTGTGACCCTTCTTACCTTTTTGTTTTGTCGTAAGGGTCAAAATATAATTGAATGTCACATTGATGCATAGTGTGTGTGTGTGTGTGTGTGTGTGTGTGTGTGTGTGTGTGTGTGTGTGTGTGTGTGTGTGTGTGTGTGTGTGTGTGTGTGTGTGTTAGCTCTACTGTTTTATTTTCGCCGAAGAATAGACACAATGTCAGAATCCAATCTTTTGATATGAAAATCAATTTACCATGAAACAATGTCAAGCTCTTTCACACAATCCAAGCAGTATGTTTTGATATATATGTGTGTGTGTGTGTGTGTGTGTGTGTGTGTGTGTGTGTGTGTGTGTGTGTGTGTGTGTGTGTGTGTGTGTGTGTGTGTGTGTGTGTGTGTGTGTGTGTGTGTGTGTGTGTGTGTGTGTGTGTGTGTGTAACCCCTTTTCTCTCATCTGGGGAAAGACAAATGTAACAATTTAAAATTGTCCACAAAGAATTGTTGTAATGTCTAGAGTAATAATGTATAAAAGGTAATTAGTTATATGAAAAAAACATTCAGTCATTTTTATTCTCTATCATTTCAATTTAACTAAAAAAAATGCCAAAATCCGACCAACTACAAAAAATGATATGGAGTACAACTAACACACATTTTTGGACTTCAAGGAATACTTCACCCATACGGAACCAGCGTTCTATCATTATAAAATCGCTTTTATAATATAATGAATGAGGTTTTTCTTCCCTCAGTCTTTCCTCAGTCTTCCCTTGGCCCAGCTGTCCTGTTCATCCTAACCCTATATTTTCCCATGTGTGATGTCACACTAGTAAACTGTAGGGTTTGACAGTGAGACCATAAAACACTCTTTCTGCCTTTTCTCAGGCTACGATGAACCGATTTCTAAAATGTTTTGCACATTTATACTACATAGGATCTCAGAGTTCAATACACCTTCATATTCCCACCGGTGAAGTAGGTCTTTAAGAACAGACATAAAAAAAAATCTGGACAAACAGAAAACGTATTGGTTGTAATGTCTAGAAGAATATATAAAAAGGTAATTGGTTATACCTTCAATCTTTTTTGTAAATTCATCCAATCGGCTATTTCCTGTTCCCTTAAAAATAGAGCTGACACAATTCATACAGACTTTCTATGGCTGTTTTCTTTTTTTTTTAAAGATTATTTTTTGGCATTTTCAAGCCTTATTAGAGAGTACAGAGTTGAAATGGAGAGACAGAGAGAGAGAGAGAGAGAGAGGGGTGGGGGGGGATGACCTGCAGTAAAGGTCCACGGGTCAGATTTGAACCCACGACCACTGCAACAAAGGCCGGAGCCGATATGGTACACGCTCTATCCACTACGCCACCAGAGCGCCCCTCTATGGCCGTTTTCTATTAAAAAAAACTCTGGCAAATGTTCAGTCATTTTGGACGGCTCTGCCAATAAAACATTGTTCAGTTTGCCAGAGAAGGAAGGGGAGAAAATAGGAGGTAGATAAAGAGAAAGAACAGATGGAGATACATGAAAAACAAAAATATTAAAACACCAAAACAACAAAACTATCCGAGAGCCAATACGACTAATCACACATTGGTCTTAAATGCATTTTGAAAAGCCTCACTTCTGTGTTTGGTGCTAAACAACAACATGTTTCAACACCAATGATTGCTAATTGGATAGATAGATAGATAGATAGATAGATAGATAGATAGATAGATAGATAGATAGATAGATAGATAGATAGATAGATAGATAGATAGATAGATAGATAGATAGATAGATAGATAAAAACCTTTATTTTCACTCGAAAGACACTGATGTTTCCCTCATGTGCAGTGACGACAAGCATACACAATAAAGACTGTCACAAGGATAACATATAACAGACAGACAGACAGACAGACAGACAGATAGACAGATAGATAGATAGATAGATAGATAGATAGATAGATAGATAGATAGATAGATAGATAGATAGATAGATAGATAGATAGATAGATAGATAGATAGATAGATAGATAAAAACTTCACAGGAACAATTACCTTGAGGCTGTGTTAACAACTATTTATTACATGGCACTTTGAGAATCCTATGTAAATCACAGCATTCTACAGGTCTGTTATTTCCAGCTAGCAGACCGCTGTCAAGGGCCGTTGCAAAGGACATACGTCACAGTTTTGATGGATAGACGTCCACAAACAGGGCTACTACTCGTTCAGAAAACAATGGAATACTTTTTCAACATGACTTTGCATGTATCAGGAGAGCAGGGAACACAGGAGTCATGGTTAATGTCCGACAGGACTCCAGTCAACACGACGTGAGTAGGCTACTTTGGCCGCATATTGACAGTTAGACAGTAACTTCAGGCTGCAGCCCGCAATGTAGGCTAACTGTTCCGCAGTCATTTTCTTCGTGAATTGTGTTATTTATGTTGGGGGATGATGCTTGTTAGCTAGATGGAGCTCTTGTTAAACATATTGGCCGATTACAATTATTATTTGTAGAGTGTGCAAGTCTTGAGTTGTGTTAGCAAAACAGTAGCTCTAGCTAACAGCTGAGCCAGAGCCTCCGGTCAGCTGAAGCAGACAGTCTAGCGGGGCAGACCTTTCCCCCGTTACTAGGTCGTATCCTTGGTCGTTCCTATTTACTGGTGTATCAAACTACGTTTTCATTACATAAGAACCTAGTGGGTTTGCAATGACTATTGCAGTTGTTAGACAAGGTCTCAGGGTTGCTAGGGAAACGAGTTGTTTTTTGTTAAAGAGGACCTATGATGCTTTTTGACTTGTATGACCTATAAACGTTGTTATGATGA
>CM049399.1:34377500-34390000 GCA_026929865.2 Hyperoplus lanceolatus | reverse complement strand
CTCTGGTCCCACTCTGGTTCCTCCTCCCAGTAACCACGAGGTCTCTGGTTCCTCCTCCCAGTAACCATGAGGTCTCTGGTTCCTCCTCCCAGTAACCATGAGGTCTCTGGTTCCTCCTCCCAGTAACCATGAGGTCTCTGGTTCCTGCTCCCAGTAACCATGAGGTCTCTGGTTTCTCCTCCCAGTAACCATGAGGTCTCTGGTTCCTCCTCCCAGTAACCATGAGGTCTCTGGTTCCTCCCAGTAACCATGGGGTCTCTGGTTCCTCCTCCCAGTACCCATGAGGTCTCTGGTTCCTCCTCCCAGTAGCCATGAGGTCTCTGGTTCCTCCTCCCAGTACCCATGAGGTCTCTGGTTCCTCCTCCCAGTAACCATGAGGTCTCTGGTTCCTCCTCCCAGTAACCATGAGGTCTCTGGTTACTCCTCCCAGTAACCATGAGGTCTTTGGTTGGATCCCATACAATTCTCATACACTACCTTCAGCATGCAATTAAACCGGCATTCTATTATTATGCAATCACTATTATAATAATAACTGAATGAGGTTTTTCTTCCCTCAGTCTTCCCTTGGCCCAGCTGTCCTGTTAATCCTAACCCTAAATGTTTACTAGTGTGATGTCATACATGGTAAAATGTAGGGTTAGACAGTGAGACCATAAAACACTCTTTCTGCCTTTTCTCAGGCTAGGATGAACCAATTTCTAAAATGCTTGCACATTTATACTACACAGGATCTCAGGGTTCAATACACCTTCATATTCCCACCTTCAGCATATGCACTTAATGAACAATACGATACACTTTTTCAGATAGGACAAAAATCACTGCCGTACATATGCAGCACAAGCAAAGCCTGGCGTCAAAACTACAGATGATAACATGAACGTACAATGCTGGGCTGAGCAAGAGAAAGATAATTATTTGAAAGTGATGTAGTAGGCGTAGATGTTATTAATAATTCATATATATTGTATGTATGTTATCTGTGTTTAATAGCCTAGTGTGTCTCATATTCCCTCATGGCTACAGGATATTCTCAACCAATTAGCCGACAGAGATTCCTCATGAGGTGTCACACACATGCAGCGGTCCAATCAATCCAGTTGATTAAGGCGCTGGTCAGAGACAACTAGTCAATTACTAGTGTGTGTGTATGTGTGTGTGTGTGTGTGTGTGTGTGTATAGGAATGAGCATGTCAGGCTTTCTCTTATTTTAATCAACAGTGTATTTTTATTTCATTCTATGCACAGATAATTATATTCACACCTCACCACACACACACACACACACGCACGCACATTCATAGCATTGCAGCCCAGTGGTGCAAGAACAATTTGGCACCTGGGGGCTGACAGGTGGAGGAGATGCAGTGAGGGAATTTAGAGCAAGACACACACACACACACACACACACACACACACACACACACACACACACACACACACACACACACACACACCCCCCCACACACACACACACACACACACACACAACCCCCCCACACACACACACACACACACACACACACAAACACACACACACTCCTGCTTTTATGTTTTCTTATTGTTGTCATCAAAGAAACATTTCAGGAATACATTAACACATAAATCAACAAAACAGATCAAGTGACAGAGGCCATATATAAATACAGGCTGTTAACACTCAGCTATGAAGGAATGTCTTAATAGTTTTGCCAGCGGCTTGTGGACACACACACACACACACACACACACACACACAGACGCACACACACACTCACACAGACACTAACACACACAGACACACACACACCCTTTGTAGATATAAACTATGGCCCGACACACTGACAAACTTATATACACACATAATGTTAGCTGTCCTTTTCTGCTTACTGTGCTCGAGTCTCCAGCTCCCAGACGAGAACCAGGCTTTGCTGTTTCGTCAAAGAAGTCCCTCTAATCTCTCAGCCAGCAGCCAACGCCTTGACATGGTTAGCAACTTTCTTTTGTTTTACCATATCGGCTCCGGCCTTCGTTGCAGTGGTCGCAGGTTCAAATCCGACCCGTGGACCTTTACTGCAGGTCATCCCCCCCCTCCCTCCTCTCTCTCTCTCTCTCTCTCTCTCTCTCTCTCTCTCTCTCCCCATTTCAACTCTGTACTAACTAATAAAGCTTGAAAATGCCAAAAAATTATCTTTAAAAAAACAATGTTGACACATTTCAAATGGATTTAGACAAATCACTTATCTGTGGGAACTCATGTAACTAAGAAGGTAAAGCCCCTATCTCACTGGGCTGCGACTGCGACAAGTTGGAGACTGCATTCGCGAGGGAGTCTCTAAACTGTCTCCAAACGTTCGCGGAGGTCTCAATTTCCTCGCATGAGTCGCAGAGCCGCGCAGTCCTGTCGCATGAATTTTGAACATGTTCAAAAAAAGTGTGCAACAAATCTAGTCTCAAAATAGTCTCAGAGTGGTCGCATGAGTCTCAAACGCGTTGCAAACCCTTCTCAATTTAGTTTCCGCGAGTCAGAAAGTGCGAGCAATGTCAGACAACTTTGCGAGGGTTTGGCGACATATGAAACTAAATTGTGACTGATTTGAGACAAAAATGAGACTGACATTCCGTTCGTGCGACGCTCGCCAGACGTTCGCGAGACATAAATGCGACCTCCTGGCAAGTGTTGGCCATGCAGGATATTCGCAAACGTGTCGTGAGGAACCAACTCAGTGAGACAGCAAGTGAAAATTGACGCTAATTTGCATATTTTGTCGCAATTTTGTGTCTCCAACTTGTCGCACACTGTCGCTGCCCAGTGAGACAGGGGCTTAGCAAGGTCAACATCGCACCTGCTTAAAGGTCCATTGTAACAATTGATATTTTGAATCGTGTATTTCACTTTTTACTTTCTACTCTGTACTGTTTTATATCATACAAAAAAATTCCGTTGCATTACTTACTCTGGAGAGCAGGGTCGGAGGTTCGATTCCCCGCCCACCCACATGTCCAAGTGTCCCTGGGCAAGACACTGAACCCCAAATTGCTCCCGATGGTTCAGACAGCGCCTTGCATGGCAACTACTGCCATCGGTGTTTGAGTGTATGTATAAAATGTGTATTGTGAAGCGCCTTGTGACCCTGGTCTGTGAAGGGCGCTATATAAATAAACTTACTTACTTACTTACTTACTTACTTACTTAGTTTTTAGAATGTATCTAAGGTAAATATTCTTTAGATTATCTTTGTCTATATATATATATTTTTATTGTTCCTATTGCACAGTGATAAACGCCATTTTGATTATGATCAACTGACACTAAAACAGATTTGACTTTGACTTGATGGTAAACATTGCACATGATTAAAGGTCCATTGTAACAATTTACATTTTGAATTGTATATGGGCGTATTTGGTAGCAATGTGATACAAAAAAAAATACTTTTCACAACTGTCTGTATTGGATTAACCATGCAGTACACTTATTTATATCAAAATGAATAGTTGGATCGTTGCTTATGTTGATTATTTGATTCATTTTTGTAATTAATTAATTGTTTTAACTTCAAAATTGTCTATAAACATTTTGAGAACGGTAATAAGTTGCTTTCTGAAAGTTCATGATGTACAGTCATTCACACTGTCTGCGTTTTTGAGTATGTGTTTTCTTTGTGTGTGTGTGTGTGTGTGTGTGTGTGTGCTGTTCCGGTCCCATCTCTGACTTAATGGTGTTTGTCATGGAGTGTTTGTGCTTCTCCCTCCATTATATCTATATTTAGGCATCTGTCTCCCTCGTTTATGGAGACACACACACACACACACACATACAGTTAAACACACACACACACATACAATTACAGTTACACACACACAAATACTCACAGAGTTATAACAAGTTGACACCAGCAAAGCACTTGATTTCCAAACTGTTCGGGGGTAGTTTGTCATTTGCAGTCAAATCACAGCAGGGCCAACAGGGCAGTGACACACACACACACACACACACACACACACACACACACACACACACACACACACACACACACACACACACACACAGGGCAGTGAATGGTGGATAGTACAGCTTGTTAACTGCCTCATAATGCCAGAGCGGATGATGGCCAATTTGTGTTAAATGGTCCGACAAACATTCTCACTCCACTAGCTCCATAGCAGCTCGGAACTTCTAGTCAACTTACATACTCCCTCCCTGCGTTCCAAATCACACACTCTTTCTTTTTACTACACTACATACTAAAGTACAGAAGAGTTTTAGTCTTTTTACTACACTACATACTAAAGTACAGAAGAGTTTTAGTCTTTTTACTACACTACATACTAAAGTACAGAAGAGTTTTAGTCTTTTTACTACACTACATACTAAAGTACAGAAGAGTTTTAGGGCCACAGGAGAGAAAGAAAAACAAATAAGGAAGATTTTTTTTTTCATTATGTTGAGTTTGTCAAGAATAAAGACGAATACTCCAAAATGCTTTTTGAGTTAGTTGGGCATTTCTGTTATTTCAGCATACTACAATTGACCTGCATGTATTGGGACATCCTAAATCTTTTTCTGGCATACTAAATAGTAGGGAAGTATGGGGATTGGAACATAGGGATCGTGTGTTAGTAGGTGATTGTGTGGACCCTTTTGGTTCACTGAAGTTGGTCCTTACTTGGCTATATTGTACTTTCACTAATTTCATATTTAACTGCAGCCATTCTACATCACTGTGTGTGTGTGTGTTTGTCTGTTTTCATGTGTGTCTTGGTGTGTGTGTGTGTGTGTGTGTGTGTGTGTGTGTGTGTGTGTGTGTGTGTGTGTGTGTGTGTGTGTGTGACACAAAGAGACACTGAACACTATATTGCTCCCAAAAGTAAGCGTGCTAGCTGCTGCTATCGGTGTGTGAATGTGTGAGTGGATTGGGTGAATGTGTACAAAACAATGTAAAGCGCTTTGGGTCTGTGAAAAACCAGGGAAAAGCGCTATATAACCGCAGTCCATTTAGCATAAGGAGATGCCCTTTAGTTCACACAGAGCCGAGGGCACCGTAACCCTCAAACACCGCAGGAATCCAGAACTCTCAGTCTTTCAAACCAACGATTATTGCAGTAGGCAGTCTGCTCAGGTGAGTGAAAAATGAATTACATATATATATATATGTCACACTTTGAAAAAGGTTTTCAAAACACCTTGAGGCAGCTGAGGACATTAACAGCTGTCAACAGAAAACTGATGAATTATTCAAAATGCCACAGAAGTAGGAAGTTGTTGTTTTTTTCTTTGCGAAGGGGAAAAAAACATAGTTGTAAGTCAGAGCTCGGTGAAAGGAACATATTAAAAGGAGCTCTGAGGGACTTTCTGTTTGTGTTAATTCTTGCGCCCCCTTTGGACAAAAGCGGTAGTGTTTTTACCACGCCAGCTGTTGTTCCTGGGTGAGCGTATACCCATGACAAAAGCATTAAGAAAAACTATATAAAAATAGAACTGCAAGAAGTTATGATCCTCCGTTGCAACTCGGGTCCTTCACAGAATCTGGGGATGTAAAGTTTTTGAACGGCCTGGCATGATTACATCTGTATTTCACTTTAATCAATTTGTATTGTAATGCACACTGACTGTCCAAAAACTCTAAATAAAAACAGACAACTAGACTTGAAGTTTCACGCTAGGCGCGGGGGTTCAAAACATACAATTTAAAAGGGGGGCAACAGTAATGGCACTTTGAATGGCCTTGTGTCTGAATTGTGCTAAATAAATACACTTGCCTTGCCTTGCCTAATATCCAAAGTAAAACAGATGGTCAACCCCGTTCCCTGATGCCATAAAACTGAACAAATTCAACAGCACCACCTACATGCCGACCCCTGATGAGGTTAAACTAACTGACCAACTCATTAAGCACCACATATAAAGATCGTTATATCTTAAGGGGAATTGCTCAGGCCGCCTACTAAAAAACAGCAGATTTCCATCATAGAAGAAAGGCAGAGAAAAGGAGCGCTTATTTTCAGTGGTGGGTGGAAAAAAAGTATCTTGTAAAAAGTGTTCTTTGGTGCAGGGGGAATCCAATAGCAAACACCAAGGCACTCTTGTTGAAAAGGTTAAAAAGCCTGTATTGATAATGGCTATTGCATGGTAAAAATCCCAGTACGAGTTGTATGCATTTTTCTGTTAGGAATGATCTGATGTGCTCTGTCAGAGTTCAGGACAGCTGTGAAAGAAGATTAGACTGCTTCAGTAATATTTGAAAATGCCTTGTAGCACCTTTTGCTTCCAGGAGACAACTGAACACACCTTTGTCATCAGGTGTTGACTTGGATTATGTTGCTCAAAACATTGCCTAGCTAAATTGCAAAATAATGTGATGACAATTATTTTTATTGAGGCCTCTTTTTTTTCTGCTGGCTACACTAGCTAAAACAAGCGGACGTTGAGCAAGTTTGTTTGAGTATGTGGGAGACAGTATAGGACAAAATAATTAATTTTGGAAAAAGCAGAACAAAATGTGCTTGAAGCAGCTGTAGTCGTGTTGGGTGTGTGTGTGTGTGTGTGTGTGTGTGTGTGTGTGTGTGTGTGTGTGTGTGTGTGTGTGTGTGTGTGTGTGTGTGTGTGTGTGTGTGTGTGTGTGTGTGTGTGTGTGTGTGTGTGTGTGTGTGTGTGTGTGTGTGTGTGGTGTGTGTGTGTGTGTTGGAATCTGTTATGGGGACAAGAAAGCACATTGCAATCTGACGCCGTCATTGGCTGTCAGCAAGAACAACAACAGGGCCTCCCATATGCTGCTACAGAAGAACTGCAGCCCACACAGTAATACGCAGGAGGCTTTGATATCACTGTGTGTGTGTGTGTGTGTGTGTGTGTGTGTGTGTGTGTGTGTGTGTGTGTGTGTGTGTGTGTGTGTGTGTGTGTGTGTGTGTGTGTGTGTGTGTGTGTGTGTGTGTTGGAGTGTTTCAGAGAGCAACAGCTTGAAATTGAGCTTCAAAAACTAACAGACACTGCGTTCCAATCCCCATACTTCCACTGCCATTTAGTATATGGTAGAAAAAGATTTAGGATTTCAAAATGCATGTGGTCAGATTCAGTATGCTTAAAAATACCCAGATGCCCCTACTACATCCGGTTGAGATTTTTAGTGTTGAAATCAGCATGCTATTTAGGGCGATTCTGACCCACAATCCACTGCACACCCGAAGTGACGTCACATCCACAGAGCCTATGAGTGAAAACAACCAGCGATGAGACGGATATACAAGCAAGGGGCAAGATCAAGGAGCCATGTTAGGATTAAATAAATAAGTAAAAGTATGTCCCAATTGTAGCATACTACATGCTAACTACATATTTTTTATGATCAGCTGTAGTATGTAGAACAGAAAAAAAAGTGATAAAAAGACTGAGCGATTTGGAATGCGGCCCGATATTCCCTCAAGGTCACCCACCCCTACGCTCCCATCTAATTCCTCCATCCACTAAATCAACTTGGTCAGACCCTATTTATTCTCCCAATATGGTGCTGCAAAGTGTGTGTGTGTGTGTGTGTGTGTGTGTGTGTGTGTGTGTGTGTGTGTGTGTGTGTGTGTGTGTGTGTGTGTGTGTGTGTGTGTGTGTAGTGTGTGTGGTGTGTGTGTGTGTGTGTGTGTGTGTGTGTGTGGAAAAAGATATAGGAAAGAGAAAGAGAGAGTGTCACTGCCTTGTTGGCCCTGTTGTGATTTGAGTGAGAGAGAGAGAGAGATAGAGAAAGAGTGAGTGAGAGAGAGTCAGTGTGTGTGTGAGAGTGAGTGAGAGTGAGAGAGAGAGAGAGAGAGAGTGTGTGTGTGTGTGTGTGTGTGTGTGTGTGTGTGTGTGTGTGTTGCTTGAAATGGTACATGCTTTCAAAATGAGGTAAGCCCTTGTGTTCTGAAAGCCAGGAGTTAAGGATTTCCAGAGCACATACCTGGAGAGTATTGGTCATTAATTGCTGTCACACATTAAGTGCCTCTATTCATCAGCACAGACACAGGAGTCCAATGCAAACAGGCTGTAAAAAGGAGTTGGAGTCTACTTTTAAATGTTCAAACAGACATGCATAGCCAACCAAGCATTTAAAGCTATTGTGCGTAACTTGTTTTTTTTTTCATATATTATAAATGAATGTCGGTTACATTTAAGCCATCGCCAAACGAGTTGACACAAAGTTGATTAAGCCTATCAGCTCCACAAAACTCTCTCTGTATTTCTCAGTATGGCAGCATTTACAAACTGGTGCATGAACTCAGAAAAATCCCCAAGAAGAGCCCAAGAAATGTTTCAGTTGTTGATTCTACTGCTTAGAAAAAAACCTGGACGTACAGCAGAAGGTATAAAATCCATGTGCCATCACTGAAGGCTTTACCTCATGTAGCTGCACTGACAACATTGTTTTAATTATTCAGAATTCCTTATGGGAGCAACATAAGTTACGCACTATAGCTTTAATGATGCATTATTGTCGGCCCATTCCTTTAAAGGATCCGGCCATTGAATAGCGTCACGTATTTGGTTTTAAATGTCCACCTTTTGTTTTATTTCCTACATCATTCACCTCAATAAGTGACTGATAAATTTCACCCTAACGGCCTCCACACACATCCTACCTCTACTGAGCGTCTACTGCGTGTCTGCGTCTGACTTTTTGTCACTGATCGTATAATCAACCTAGAGCGGACACACATCCAACCTCAGACGCACTGCTGATGCTCGTCAGAGGCACGTCTGCAGCGACGCTCCCCTTTACCTCAGGAGGCTCGCCTATTTTTTTCTGAGAGCCGCACGTCTCTCTCGGTCTCTCTGCTTTAACTGATAAAGAAATACTCTGCTGAGAGTCATATTGACTTCATACCGGCAGCTTTCGCTGTAGTTTCACCATTTCCTGGTGTGTCCATTTCAAAATAAAACTTCCAACAAGCGAAAATGTGGCAACAATTTATTTTTAAAAAAAAATAAAAAGGCAATGGGGCGCACGGATTACTGTCCAGACTCAATATTAGACTCAATATAAATCATATGCATCATAAATGACAGGAAAGAACTTCATTTTTAATGGGAATTATCTACGAAAACTCTATGTAGAAAGACAGGGCTTTTAGAAGCAGCGCTGCAGCAGCTGAGACGTTCCATGTGTGTCCGAGAAAAGTCCGAGAGAAGCAGCAGTAAGGTAAGGCGACGCGCTCCAGAGGTAGACGCAGGATGTGTGCAGAGGCTGTAACATTGTGGGCCAGGTTGTGCAGTGGCAGTGAGTGTGTTGCTGGGATTTGATATCCTTTGAGAATGAACACCAAATTAAATTTCAAAATGGAAGTCTCTCGCTGTAACTGCTCGAGGGTCGATTTATCCCAAACCCACTTAGGCAGTGATTGGGCCCCTGAAGCACACATACACACACACACACACACACACTCTCTCTCTCTCTCTCTCTCTCTCTCTCTCTCTCTCTCTCTCTCTCTCTCTCTCTCTTCTCTCTCTCTCTCTCTCTCTCTCTCTCTCTCTCTCTCTCTCTCTCTCTCTCTCTCTCTCTCTCTCTCTCTCTCTCTCTCTCTCTCTCTCTCTCTCTCTCTCTCACACACAGTCCCCACACACACACACACACACAGTTTGATTTACGAGGTGGAGGAACCCATCCCCGGCTTTCTCTGCTCCGTGAGAGAGGCGGGTTATAGAGACAAAGTGGGAACAGAACTAACAGTGATCGGTACTACAGCCTCACTGGGACATATGGGTCGGTTTAGGCCATTTAACGAAGGTCACATAAAGTACTTATCTGGGAGGAAGACCTAATTTGGTGGGATGGCTTATAGGAAGAGGAGTCAACTAGCAACCACAAGGTCGCTGGTTGGATCCCCGGCACCGGACAGGAGGATTTTATTTGTAAAACTATTGGTGGCTGGTATAACAACTACGGTGCCCACCATCTCTACCATTGTGTCCTTGAGCAAGACACTTAAACCCCAAACTGCTCCAGGGGCGCTGTACTATGGCTGACCCTGCGCTCTGACCCCCTCTGGAGTGTGGGGACTTGAGAGGGGAGATGAGAAGAATGAATTTTGATATACCTTGTGTGAATTGACAAATAAAGAGAGTCTTATCAGTATAACTTCTTCACTAGATCACTTCTGTCTTAGTACATGTTTGCTTGAAACTGAATGGAAACATACTAACAAAATTAAAAGGTTTATAATAGAAAAATAGAAAAAATTAACATGGCAAGGATCAAACCGCCAACCCTTCGATCATTGGCCGACCCACTCTACCACCTGAGCTACAGTCGCCCCCAAACTAAAACCAAACCATGCAAATGACTAGCAAGATCAAAAACCCACCCTGCGTTCCAATCCCCATACTTCCCTGCTATTTAGTATGGTAGAAAAATAGATTAAGGATGTCCCAATACATGTGGTCATATGCAGAATGATTAAAAATACCCGGGAGTCCCACTACATCCGGGTGACATTTTGAGCATTTTTTGGGTGATTCTGACCCACAATCCACTGCACACTAGAAGTGACGTCACATTGACAGAGCCTCTGAGTGAAAACAAACAGCGATGAGACGGATATAAAAGCAAGAGGCAAGATCAAGGAGCCATGTTAGGATGAAATAAATAAGTAAAAGTATGTTCCAAGTGTATGTCTACTGCAAGATTTTCGAGACATTTTACGATCAGCTGTAGTAAGTAGAATAGAAAAAAAAAGAAAGAGTATGCGATTAGGAACGCAGCCCAGGTTTGTAATGGAAAACACAACGCAAGAATGAAAAATGAAAAAGAGTATGCAATTTGGAACGCACCCCAAGCTATCATATGCTATCAACATGTTTGATAAAAGATGTGTCATTAGTGTCAAGAATACTGTCCTTGATGTGTTAGGCCAAACAGGCACCGGGGAACGAGTAATGGACCAATTAAGACCATATCCTTCTGATCATTCTTAACGAGCAGATTAAATGCCATCCTCTGGGATATTAATTGCACTGCTCCTCCCATTTGCATCTTTACTCTTTAACTGGTTCTCTCCAGTGTCACTGACTCACAACGTGTTTTGCCTATTAGGAAGCTGAGTGCAGTGTCTGTCTGTGTGTCTGTCTGTGTGTCTGTGTGTCCGTCTGTCCGTCTGTCTGTCCGTCTGTCTATCCATCCATCCATCAATATCCATCCTTTCCCCATACCAAACTACTATGAGTTTGTGTGTATGAGTGTGTGTATGAATGGGTGAATGTGGTAAGAAATTTAAAGCGCTTTGGGGCTGAGAATATTGGCTAAAAAGCGCTATATAAGTCAAGTCCATTTACCATTTAGGCAACAACGTTGTATTGTTTCACTGGTTTGCAACAAGCACTGTTTGTATTGCCAACGTTTTTTTGCACTCATGTTGTCTTATAGGTATTTTATGAAATCTCACTTGTATACCTCATATTTTATAAAGATCATACTACAAGCCTGCCTATTCATTGTCAATGTGTCTATTGTACAATGCCCATCTATTCAATGGGGGATTAACTACATCATACCCTGCTTTCCAATCACCATGCTTCCCTACTATTTAGTATGTCAGAAAAAAGATTTAGGATGTCCCAATACATGCACGTCAATTGTAGTATGCTGAAAATACATAAATGCCCCACTAACTCCAATAGCATTTTGGAGTATTCGTGTTTATTCTTGTCATTTCTCGACATAATGAAAAAAAAAGGAAATTCCTTATCTGATTTTTTTTTCTCTCTTGTCTGTGGCCCCAAAACTCTTCTGTACTTTAGTATGTAGTGTAGTAAAAAGAAAAAAA
The DNA here is from genome assembly GCA_026929865.2 of Hyperoplus lanceolatus. Classification (NCBI taxonomy): domain Eukaryota; kingdom Metazoa; phylum Chordata; class Actinopteri; order Uranoscopiformes; family Ammodytidae; genus Hyperoplus; species Hyperoplus lanceolatus. The sequence goes on along the minus strand of CM049399.1, from coordinate 34,378,231 downwards.
GTATGTGATTTGGAACGCAGGGATAGTATGAAAAAAAAACTCTTCATAGAAAGTGATATCATATAGGCTATCTAACCTGCAGCAATCTATCTCATGGATTCATTTTCTTTCATTTTTTTTCTAAAGCAGCCAGTTGCTCCAAATCAGTTGAAAGAGCGCCCCCTGTCGCCCATTTGATCGCCCTACTCCTTCAAATCAGAGCGCTAAAGATGTCCCTATAACAAACCATTTCAGTGTTTAATTTTACCAAAGGAATTGAGATCAATAATTTACTCAGTATTCAATTTCATATGTTCCCCTTTAGAGACAGACAGAGAGAGAGAGAGACAGGGAGACAGAGACAGAGAGAGAGACAGGGAGACAGAGAGAGACAGAGAGAGAGAGAGGGAGGGAGAAAGAGAGGGAGGGAGAGACAGAGAGACAGGGAGACAGACAGAGAGACAGACAGAGAGAGAGAGAGAGACAGGGAGACAGAGAGAGAGAGAGAGAGAGAGACAGACAGAGAGAGACAGAGAGAGAAAGAGAGGTAGGGAGAAAGAGAGGGAGGGAGAGACAGAGAGACAGGGAGACAGACAGAGAGACAGACAGAGAGAGAGGGAGACAGACAGAGAGACAGACAGAGAGAGAGAGAGACAGGGAGACAGAGAGAGAGAGAGAGAGACAGAGAGATAAAGAGAGGGAGGGAGAGACAGAGATAGAGAGAGAGAGAGAGACAGAGAGATAAAGAGAGG
>CM049399.1:34365000-34372500 GCA_026929865.2 Hyperoplus lanceolatus | reverse complement strand
TGCAAATGAAATAGGGGGATTTAATCACAACTTGGCAACACAGAAGTGAATCAGATTTTACGCTCTTTTTTATATAGTGCAATTTCAACATTATTGCCAGTCAGTTAAACAAACAGTGTGCTCAGTTTCAGATCAAATCCATCTACACCAGTCTGATGAAGGTTAGATTGGTAGGAGCTGCATTTGCGTTCAGCCACTACTTTGAACTTGAATGTCTGCATTCAATAGTATACCAAAACATCTACTCCTGTGTACTACATACAGTAAATGTTATACATGCATGCATGCTTGTATCTGATATGACACATAGCGTGCATTAATTTTTGATTTTTTTGCAAAATAGTGAGTTTTAGAGTTCACACAGTTTTGTACTTGTGCTATCAAGCAAATTATGATTATCAGCATATTTAGGTGCGTAACCACTTAGATGTGTTCAACCTACAGTATAATACTAGCACACGTGAGCCCATTTAGTGTCCCTCCCCTTTATTTGTCTAACACACACACACACACAGACACACACACAGATACACACACAGCGGCAGTGACCGCATTGTTTATCACATTCTGATTGGATTTCACTGTGTCATCCTACACTGCAAACAAACCAAGAAAGGTCAGGACACTGTAGACTCAAAATCATCCAGAGCAGCCAACTAAGTTAAGTCTCTTTATTTGTCAATTCACACAAGGTATATCGAAATTTGTTCTTCTCATCTCCCCTCTCAAGTCCCCACACTCCAGAGGGGGTCAGAGCACAGGGTCAGCCATAGTACAGCGCCCCTGGAGCAGTTTGGGGTTAAGTGTCTTGCTCAAGGACACAATGGTAGAGATGGTGGGCACCGTAGATGTAATAGCAGCCACCACTAGTTTTACAAATAACACCCTAACGTCCGGTGGGTTTTGTTTTGGGGGGGGGGGGGGGTTGTGTCTGGGGGGGCCGAGGGATCCAACCAGAGACCTCATGGTTAATGGGAGGAGGAACCAGAGGCGACTCTTTTTTTTGGGGGCAACTGTGGCTCAGGTAGTAGAGCAGGTCGGCCGATGATCAAAGGGTTGGAGGTTCGATCCCCGCCCTGCCACCTGTGTCATAGTTGTTGTGTCCTTGGGCAAGACACTTAACCCACCTTGCCTCGTGTGAATGTTGATAGTCAGCCTGCTATCGGTGTATGAATGTGTCTGTGAATGGTAACGTGTACATGGGAACAGGTCTCCCTTGCAAAAGAGTCTTCGGACTCAATGGGATTTACCTGTATAAATAAAGGTTAAAAAAAAAACAGACCTTGTGGTTACTGGGAGGAGGAACCAGAGACCTCATGGTTATTCGTTGCCCCCCCCCCCCCTTTTCCTCTAGGCCATACTACCACCATTGTGCACCTAGGTCACGTTGCAGCTGTCCACTCAATGCCCACATGTCTCTTCAAACACTGGCCCCTCCTACAGAAACACACCAGTAAGCGAACACAGGGGAGAGAGGTAGACACTACAGACACCATTGAAATATGGCAGACAGCATAACATCCCAGAGCACACCCTGATTGTTTTTATTTTTTTTGTATTCTAAAGCATTCTGTGCACATGTTTTGTACAAGGCAAACACACAATACCCAGGGGGAAAATCCCTCTTCTCTAGGAAAACAGACATGGTCTGTTGTGAAAGGTTGTTCACCAGAAATGATATCTGAGACCTTCAAGGACCACAACCTGGGTGGACAACCTGCTCAACTACCTGCTGCAGAAGTGTGTTATGTAGAAACTTAACACACTTATATAATGTCAAAATGCAATTAAGATTTCAACTCGTGCTTTAGCCAATATCTATTATCCTTCGTGATTTTTCTCTACTTATGACATCTATTGCAGCATGTCCGTCCTGGGAGAGGGATCGCTTACTTTGTCGACTCTCCCTGAGATTTCTTCAATTTTTTTTTTAATCCCGGTAAAGGGTTTTTTTTACTGGGAGTTTTTTTCTCAGCCGAGCTAAGGGTGTAAGGGCAGGGTGTCATATTGTATCATATTGTATGAAATGTAAAGCCCACTGAGACAAATGTATGTGTGATTTTGGGCTATACAAATAAAACTGATTTGATTTGATTTGATCTAGATTTTTGTTTTTTAAAGATATGCAAATGTGTGCATAGTTTGCGAAATATGCTAAATGTGCATATATTTTCAAATGTTTTTGAAAAAAAACGTCAATACAAAGAAATCATTGTTTTAATGCCAGTAATGAACTGGCAAAGTGTCATGAAGATACCTATAGCCTAAGTTAAAAAAAAACTTATTTTACCCTCACATTAAACTGTGGTTCCGATGTTTCTACTCCCGCCCCCTGTAGCTTTCCAGCAGGTAGTTGACCAGGCTGTCCACCCAGGTTGTGATCCTTGAAGGTCCTAGATATCATTTCTGGTGAACAACCTTTTTCAACAGCCCATGTCCATAAAATCACTTTGCCCCCTGGGTACAAGGAGAGCGATGTCTAAAAGCAATTTGTGGCGAGAGCTTCACCAAAGCTCCCTATCCATGTAGAGAAAATATAACATGAACTAAAGTCTCCCCACTCCCACATGGGTCAGAGAATGCACATGGACAGGGCAACCTTTCAGCCCGGAGCCAGTAGATATACATCACTAAGAACAAGTCAGATCTACACTGACCTTTATGGAATTTAAAGCGAGAGACATGCAAGCAAACACATTGTTTTTTCAAGCACTGGTCAATTTTGCGTTTTTTTTTTTTTTTGCTTCCATAACATGTCTTCCCTCATACTAGTGTGAATAAAAAGGTCACAAATGTAACAGGTGTTTATTTGACTTAACCTTGTCTGTTTGCATCTGTGTGTTTCTCCTCTACATCCATCTTTAACGGACATTATCTCAACATTAGTTATTTTCAATACGTCAATACTGTAAACCAAAACATCCTCAACGTCTAAAGCACCAAGATCAACTCAACTTTCCAAAATCATTCTTGAGATTTCTCTGAATGACATCACAGAAGGACATCAACATATATAATGAATTAGAAATTGCTGAATTTGCATATTCATTCAAATATTTCTGAACAAATTGTATTGCAAAACATATTTACTGTAATGTAAGTAATCAACTCGCAAAATATTATGAAATCCATGACATATGATATCCATGTTTTACCTTATTAACCTGCAGTGTATCAACTTAACATATCACCCAAAGAGCTGTTGAATAATTCAAAACTACACACATATTTTTTTTTTTACTTGACATGGTCCAAATGAGATTCGCTGTACATGAAGTGATCAGTCAAAATAAATCAATTAACACCCCCCCCCCCCACACACACATACACACACACTCCCACACACACACACACTCCCACACACACACGCACACACACACACACACACACACACACACACACACACACACACACACACAACACACACACACACACACACACACACACACACACACACACACACACACACACACACACACACACACACACACACACACACACACACACACACACACACTCCCCCTCACACACATACACACACACACTGCCACACACACACACACACACACACACACACACACACACACACACACACACACACACACACACACATACACACACACACTGCCACACACACACACACACACACACACACACACACACAGAGACACCATCCACTAGTCCTCTTGCAGAGAACTAAGACAGTGATCAGTCAAAATAAATCAATTAACACCCCCCCCCACACACACACAATCCCACACACACACACTCCCACACACACACACACACACACACACACACACACACACTCCAAAAAGTGCATGGATGTATGGTGGAGAGGGGAACAGGTTATATTTTGTCCGACCCTCATGTAATGTATGTTTTTATAAAGCTTTGGGAGACGGAAAGCAGCAGGAGGAAAGTGTATTAAACTGATAGAAATCACTGAGACAAGATAAGAGCACTGCCCCCCTCTGAGAAAAATGGCTTTCACTTATTTTAAATTGGTGTGTGTGTGTGTGTGTGTGTGTGTGTGTGTGTGTGTGTGTGTGTGTGTGTGTGTGTGTGTGACTTGTAAAACTTTTTTTATGAGAACCAATTTGAGTTTTAAACCATTAGAGTGAGGACATTTCTGTCCGGTTCTCACTTTGGGACAGACCTTTAAAGGGCTGTTTGAGGGTTAACACTAGGTTTTAAGGACAGGCCTTTAAAGGGCTGTTTGGGGTACCAGTTTAAAGGGCTGTTTGAGGGTTAACACTAGGTTTTAAGGACAGGCCTTTAAAGGGCTGTTTGAGGGTTAACACTAGGTTTTAAGGTTCAGGCATGAATTAGGTTTATGCTAGGGTTAGTGTAAGGGTTGGGGTTAGGCAATTAGTTTGGATGGTTAGGGTTAGGGTAAGGGTCTAGGGAATGCATTATGTCAATGAGTGTCCTCACAAGTATAGCCGTACAAGTGTGTGTGTGTGTGTGTGTGTGTGTGTGTGTGTGTGTGTGTGTGTGTGCGTGCGTGCGTGTGTGTGTGTGTGCGTGCGTGCGTGTCTGGCCTTCCACTTCTTATAATTGGAAACGATTCACATCTTACAAGTGTAGTTCTCAAGTGGGGAAATATACTCAATGAAATAACCTAATTATAAAAATATAATATATTATATAATAACCTATGATTGAGGCTGAGAATGTCCTTTTCATGGTGTAATGGACCCCGGGTGAGATTAATGTTTCATTTATCACGTCCATTGATTTATGAATGACTTTGAAAAGCTCTGGCCACACCCTTACCTCTCGCCCTTAGCTGTAATATATATATTCTTTTTCATATCATCTTCTCATAAATTTTCCCACATAATCGTAGCAGCCCAACGTTACTATAATCTGAAATTACCGCGTCAATATGCAGGATGAGAAAATAGATTTGTTTTTTTTCCTTTTTAAGGTAAATCCCAAAAAATTTTGCAAGGGAGACCTGTTTTCCTTTCCCATGTCACCATTCACACACACACATTCATACACCGATAGCAGGCTAACTATCGACATTCACACGAGGCAAGGTGGGTGAAGTGTTTGCCCAAGGACACAACAACTATGACACAGGTGGCAGGGCGGGGATCGAACCTCCAACCCTTTGATCATCGGTCGACCTGCTCTACCACCTGAGCCACAGTCTCCCCAATGTTATAGCTGTTTTAACACTTACACATACGCAGAAATTGAGAGCTGGAGAATGGGGACTCTGATGTTTAAAAAGCACAATAGTGACTTCAGCAGACTTCATGTGAAAGTCAATAAAAAATAAAATTGTATAATTTATTCAATATTCCACACAAGGATAATGTCTCATTTTGATGTTAGCATAAAGTATATGCATCAATGCAAATTAAATCATACCAAAATAATATATATTTATATATGCTCTTGGTGATTCTGACCCACAGTCCACTGCACACTGCATTATGGAATTAACAAGCAGCACGCGTTAATTTTGCATGTAAATGATCTGATAAGAGCTTAAAAAGTTTACAACATAATTGACTTGACACCCACACATCACCAACCCAAATACACCAAACAAACACATACCGTCACATACAGAGTGACGCAGAACAGCTCCAGGAAGTGACATCAGACCACAACAAATAAAAACTAGAAATTGTACACAATAAAACAATGATAATCTACTTAAACATTTTCTGTTGTATGGCAAGGCAAGGCAAGGCAAGGCAAGGCAAGGCAAGGCAAGGCAAGGCAAGGCAAGGCAAGTTTATTTCTATAGCACGATTCAGACACAAGGCCATTCAAAGTGCTTTACAGGGATCAAGATTACACATTATAAATTGCAGTTAAAGCTGCAGTGTGTAGAATTTTGGGTTTTATTTCCTAGCAGATTTTGTAGAAAATAATTATAATATCCATAAGTACATTTAATTTAGTGCATAATAGCTGAACATTTTTTTTTTAATTATCATTTTTTCCCTTAGAAAGGGTCTCATTCTGCATATTTTGGACCAAGGCCTAGGTCCGCCATCTTGAAAGTGTCATAGTTGGAATGTCATCAGGTGCATTGTTTAACATTTAGAATTGTTCTTGTCCTTGAAGGCCACTGTAGCTTCTGTTATCATTCTAAAGGGTTGGGGTTACCCAGGGAGCGTTGCATTCTAGAACTTTGTAGAACTTTCTTGATGATGTCACACTGCACCTTTAAGAGATAGTGAAAAAAAAGGAAAATATATCAAGATTGCTGTGCCTTATTTCATGTACCAAGGGGTGTGTGTTAGTCCAGCCCTCTGTCTTCCATTAAATCAATCCATTTACAGTTGTGTTTGTCTGTGTCTTTCTTCCACCATTGTGTATCATGCCAAACAATTCATTTTCTTCTTCTGTATTGTTTTTTTGGCGGTTTCCATACAACGTATTTATGCATTACCGCCACCTACTGGTATGGAGAGTGGAATAAATAACCACCTCCCTACAAAAAAAATAAAAAATACTTACTTCCGAGAAGATTTTGTGTTTGGATCGACAGGTTACTTTTCCTAATCAAACGCCCCACGATGCATTGCGTCTTTTCAAATGACATAGAAGTTTTATTTTAAATGCTTTATTTCTTCTGTATACTTCAGTGAAAACAGTCCGACAAACCTTGCATACACAGTAGCCTTGTTTGAGTAGGAGCCGTCTTAATCAGAACTGCGCAATTATGACGCGCGTCTTGCTGAGCGCACAGCATTTTTGCAGCATTTTTGCTGTGCGTTCAGCAAGACGCGTGTCATAATTGCGCAGGTCTGAGCAAGACGGCTCCTTCTCAAACGAGGCTAATGGATGGTTAAGTAGACAGTAGTATGTACATGTTGAGTATGTAGGAGGGAGGACGTTAGTAGGGCTTTTACAACACAGCACCTGTTTATGCCAAACAATTGCCACGTTTGGACTTCTTCTACAGGGACAATTGACTGCTGTAGCAACCATGGCTGCCACCTAGTGGAATGGACAGTAACTGCATTGATTATACGGTACCTTTCTTGCACGAATGCAGCTCCAAAAAAGGTGCTCAGAGGAAGTTTCAGTTTTTGTTAATTCTAGCGCCCCCCTTTGGACAAAAGCAGAAGTGTTTTTACTACGCCAGCTGTTTTTCCTGGGTGAACGTCTACCCATGACAAAGAAATGAAGGAACATTATGAAGAAAATAGCATTGTTTGCACTGATGGTCTCGTTTGCTGTTACATGTAATTTATGATCAATTTTATACAAAACATGTGCCTGTTTCAGAACTATTCAAAAGTTCCTCGTAGCTACTTTAAACAAAGTAAGTAAAGAACGCAAAGCAAACGTGAAAAACAAAATGAACCTGACATAAATAAGATCATATTTTGCAATTTTGGACTTGTGCTGTGTGTAAGTGGGCAGTTCTATCTATCTATCTATCTATCTATCTATCTATCTATCTATCTATCTATCTATCTATCTATCTATCTATCTATCTATCTATCTATCTATCTATCTATC
>CM049399.1:34332500-34360000 GCA_026929865.2 Hyperoplus lanceolatus | reverse complement strand
ATAGTGCAGCTACGTCCATGCTACGTCATGCTTCCGGGCCGCATGGAATTTCCGGATTATGCTTCCTTGTTGCTTCTCTGCACCAATGAGCAGCTTTCATAGGAATGAATGGGCGCCATGTTTCAATCCGGTGTCCATTTCTTTATATGTCCATGGTGAATACCCCCTGACAGTAATACACAGCCTAGGCTCTGTAAACTGGCATGCTGCTAGCCACAGTGGGCCCCTTTGTTTACATAACGTTTGGCCATTTTACACCAGATGTCTTTTTACAGCGCCCACACAGTACGGACAGGTTGAGATATTCACTGATTTTGACAAGGAAAAGTGATTTTGCTAACAAGCGTTCTCCAGAATCACTGACTCCACCTTTAAGGATGGAGATTGAAATAGACAGGACTTGGGTGGAGAGGTGAAGCGTTTGTGATGTTAGCTGGCATGTGCACAGCTGCTGTAAACGGAGGTCATTATGTGTCTGAGGAGCTGACAGTTGGTATGGGACTTTAAAGGAATACTTCACCCATACGGAACCAGCGTTCTATCATTATAAAATCACTATTATAATATAATGAAAGAGGTTGTTCTTCCCTCAGTCTTCCCTTGGCCCAGCTGTCCTGTTAATCCTAACCCTACATTTTACCATGCGTGATGTCACAAATGGTAAAATGTAGGGGTTAGACAGTGAGACCATAAAACACTCTTTCTGCCTTTTCTCAGGCTAGGATGAACCGATTTCTAAAACTTTTTGCACATTTATACTACATAGGATCTCAGAGTTCAATACACCTTCATATTTCCACTGGTGAAGTAGGTCTTTAACCTCAAAGCCGAGACTTCCGGAGAACTTCTCCTCAGGACTTGGGTGGAGAGGTAAAGGGACTGTGATGTTCATGTTCACAGCTGCTGTAAACGGAGGTGATTATGTGTGTGAGGAGCTGACGGTCGTTATGGGACTTCAACTTTAAAAGCCAAGACATCCAGAGCACATCTCATCAGCATGGGGCTGTCACACACACGCACGCACGCACGCACGCACACACACACGCACACGCACGCACACACACACACACACACAGGAGAGAGTCACAGCGTGGGAGCGAGCCACTGAAAAATATCCCAGTGTATATAACACAAGGGGAATGCTGTTGGGCTGTTTCCCATTCATGCCACACTGATATGTTACACAAACACTTTTGCTCATACTTATGCAGTTCTTTTGTTTTACGTTTTTATTTAATTTTGATTTAATTTATCTTAGTAGTAGTTGTTTGTTCAGCACTTAAAGGTGCAGTGTGTAATATGACATCATCAAGAAAGTTCTACAAAGTTCTAGAATGCAACGCTCCCTGGGTAACCCCAACCCTTTAGAATAATAACAGAAGCTACAGTGGCCTTCAAGGACAAGAACAATTCTAAATTTTAAACAATGCACCTGATGACATTCCAACTATGACACTTTCAAGATGGCGGCACTAGGCCTTGGTCCAAAATATGCAGAAATATGGACATATATGAGACCCTTTCTAAGGGAAAAAATAATAATTCAAAAAAAAAATTCAGCTATTATGCACTAAATTAAATGTACTTATAGATATTATAATTACTTTCTACAAAATCTGCTAGGAAATAAAACCCAAAATTCTACACACTGCAGCTTTAAGAGCAATTGTTAAAAACATATTATTAAAAAAAAAAAAAAAAAAAAAACATATAATTGTACACTGACTCGGGGTGCCCATTGTCTGTGCTGTGTTGTGGGGCGATGGATGGATCCCCCGTGGGTCGGCTATAGCTCCTGTGGACAAACCATCTGGTTACTGAACAAGGGCAAAGCTGTGACTCTGAGCTGTACACACCTACATACTAAACATGCTCAGCTTAACGTGGGCAAGACACTTCACCCACCTCCTTGCCTCGTGTGAATGTCGATCGTTAGCCTGCTATCGGAGTATAAATGTGTGTGTGAATGGTAACGTGTGAATGGGAACAGGTCTCCCTTGCAAAAGAGTCTTCGGACTCAATGGGATTTACCTGTATAAATAAAGGTTAAAAAAAATTGTAATAAAAATAAAAATTCAATAGTTTAGTGACAAGACTTAAAGGTGAAGTAAGCGGTTTATTTGTGTTAATATAAGTGTAAAATCGCTCTTTATTCATACAGTGATCACTTACATAATGTGCGCGTTTCATAAAGCCGGTCTCTCAGTCAGCTGCTATGCATGTAATCGACAAATAAACGTATTGGAGTATCCCGAAATGTTTATCCAATCAGAAGAGAGAACTCTACAAACCGACACTCGTTTCACTCAAATATAGTATATACACTCCATGGTCTCATTGCCGGTGCACGCCAGAGCAACACATGGGTGAATGTGTATGCGCCTACAATGGCGGAGCAGGTAAAAATCCTTCCCAATGTCTGTTTTGATGGTGTTTATCATGTTTTATCACACTTATGGATCTGAGATGATGCTAGATAACTCGCTGCTTGAAGACCGCAGTGCATTAATGTGGTGACGTAGGGACGAGCGAGGGGACTACTAACTGCAGTAACTGACAGGAAGTTAGCTAAAAGAACCATTCCACTTACAGCACCTTTAAGCGCACAAAGGGTGAAGATGTGATTTAACCGTTGCTGTAGTGTGTGTGTGTGTGTTGACCACCTATTAAAGCGGCTACGAGTAACATTTAAATATCTTTTAAACAGCCTCATGTTTCCTCTGATAATCATAAATTACCTTTAACAGCAAACGAGACCATCAGTGCAAAGAAAGACGTTTTTAAATAGTTTTTATTACTGCTTTTGGTCTGGTCGTACACCTAGTCCGATTTTCGGTTCGCTCGTGCATGCTCTATGGTCACATATCCGTATTGGTCGCAGATTTCAGTGTGGTGCAGCAACGTGAATGAGAAGCCTATCCCTCCAGGTGAGGGAAGGGGAGCGGGAGCCTTGTTTGAGACAGTTATTTGTCGTCATAATGACTGATAACGGGGCTGAACCATCAAAGAAAAAAAAGAAAATGCAATGAAGAAAAGCTAAAAGGGAGAGTGATATAGGCTACGGGGGACGAGCGTGTTGCCAAGCAACGTGTATACAATTTCACGAGAGCGAAACTAGACTGCAGTGTTTACTCCTAAATGAATGAGCGGTTGGCACTAACAAAAAGTTTGCATTGCTTCACCATCATCAGATAACCATTATCTGAAAGAATAATTATTTACAACAACACAAACACATTACCTCATCGTGATCCATACTAACTGCCGTCTCTCGTTCATTCGCTTTCTGTGAGGAGTCGGACACGTAATCTTTCAGCTCCGTGAGAGAGAGTAGTTAGGTGAGGTGACACTGCTGGATCAACTCATTGCAATCAGGTGTGTGTGGTAGTGACTGGCATTAGTTCATGCAGTGTCAAAACCACTCTCACGGAGCCGAAAAGAGTCCTCACACTTTCAACACACGGACATGCACTATATTGCTCCCTTCTCAGTTCACACTCACGCGCCTGGCACGAGCTAGAAGACAGCTTTGCGACAGCGGGCGTCGTAAAAATACTACCGCCTTTGTCCAAAGGGGACGCCAACGTGCCATGTTACTCGTAGTGGCTTTAAGACCTTTTCTCACTGGGAAATGAACCAACAGTACAGATAACACTCCCAACAAACCCTACGTTCCAATACCTATACCTTCCCTACTATTTAGTATGCCAGAAAAAGATTCAGGATGTCCCAATACATGCACGCAAATTGCAGTATGCTGAAAATACATAAATGCCCCACTAACTCCAATAGCATTTTGGAGTATTTATCTTTATTCTTAACATTTCTCGACATAATGAGAAAAAAATCATACCAATCTGATTTTTTTTCTTTCTCCTGTGGCCCTAAAACTCTTCTGTACTTTCGTATGTAGTGTACTAAAAAGACTAAAACTCTTCTGTACTTTCGTATGTAGTGTAGTAAAAAGACTAAAACTCTTCTGTACTTTAGTATGTAGTAAAAAGGAAAACGTATGTGATTTGAACTCAGGGTAAGAGTGTAAAACCACGATCTCAGTGAGAAGATCTTGACCTGTTATTGATATTTTCCTCAAAGCATCAGGACACCAAACGTCCGACCTGTGGGAGTGAGACGGTGAAAAATGTCTGTGTGCTGTCAGGGAGGGTGAGAGACGATCAACGTGTGTGTGTGTGCGTGTGTGTGTGCGTGTGTGTGCTTGTGTGTGTGTGTGTGTGTGTGTGTGTGTGTGTGTGTGTGTGTGTGTGTGTGTGTGTGTGTGTGTGTGTGTGTGTGTGTGTGTGTGTGTGTGTGTGTGTGTGTTTGACACAGAAGGCACACCGTCAAGGCTAGTTGTTTGTCAGGTTCAAAGCAGCAAGCCCACAGTGTGACATCATTACTCTGTCATGTCTGATGGACAGGCTGGCTCTTTGTGTGTGTGTGTGTGTCTCTGTCTGTCTGTCTGTCTGTCTGTCTGCCTGCGTGCGTGCGTGCGTGTGTGTGTGTGTTTGTGGTTGTGTGCGTGTGTGTGTGTGTGTGTGTGTGTGTGTGTGTCTCTGTCTGTCTGTCTGTCTGTCTGTCTGCGTGCGTGCGTGCGTGCGTGCGTGTGTGTTTGTGTGCGTGTGTGTGGTTGTGTGTGTGTGTGTGCGCATGTGTGTATGTCTGTCTGTTTGTCTGTGTGTGTGTGTGTGTGTGTGTGTGTGTGTGTGTGTGTGTGTGTGTGTGTGTGTGTGTGTGTGTGTGTGTGTGTGTGTGTGTGTGTGTGTGTGTTGATTGAAAGTGTTCATAATAAATCAGACTGCAGCACAATGCTGACCCCTGGTGCTCAGTGTTGGTAGTGTCTCACAGGTCTGCTGCCACCTCACTGTTCACTGTATGAACAACATATTTGAATGAAGATTTTTTTTTCGATAATTTTTGGGGCATTTCTTGCTTTTATTAGACAGTGTGGAGTGACAGAGATGAAATTGGGCGAAAATTGAGAGGGGAATGACTGCTGGTCTGCTGCCTTTATAGCCTGGTCCTACCAGACCATCGTACTTCATTTCATTTGTACAGAAGGTCTGGAATCGCTCAATTGACAAACGTAAACTCACTTGAAGGCGGGTGTCTGTTGAAGTTTAAAACTATTGGATCTGCCCAGTGCCACTCTGGATCTGCCAACCAATCGCATAACGTTTGGTAGTGACGTATGTCATGCGCCGGCTTCTGACTACAACTGAAACTCAACGTCATTGTTCTCAGCCACTCCCTCTGTTCGCTGATTGGACAGGTAAAAAATCTGGCTGAGAAAACCCGCAAATATATCGCGGACCCAGACTGACTACTGAAGGGAAATAAAAATTGAGCGGGAGTAGGTAGGCGGGCGGTGCCAGGCTACCACCTCTGAAGACTGATCCTGAGAACAATGTTCTCTTACACAAAACGGTGTAGTTATCGTTAAAGGTGCGGTGTGTAATATGACATCATCAAGAAAGTTCTAGAAAGTTCTAGAATGCAACACTCCCTGGGTAACCCCACCCCTTTCGAATAATAACAGAAGCTACAGTGGCCTTCAAGGACAAGAACAATTCTAAATTTTAAACAATGCACCTGATGACATTCCAACTATGACACTTTCAAGATGGCGGTACTAGGCCCTGGTCCAAAATATGCAGAAATATGGACATATATGAGACCCTTTCTAAGGGAAAAAAAAAATATTAAAAAATAAATGTTCAGCTATTATGCACTAAATTAAATGTACTTATGGATATTATAATTACTTTCTACAAAATCTGCTAGGAAATAAAACCCAAAATTCTACACACTGCAGCTTTACTGAGTTGTTTTATGAATGAAATTGACAGCGGAGAGATGATGAACTGAATGTGTAGATGTTTAGTCGAAAATTGTGCAAAGAAAATCCCCCAATGTGTCCTTGAGATACGGTATTGCGCTCACAAGAATTGCCCGGCAAACAGACGGACGGACAACCTGAAAAAATGATATAAAAACATATATCAACTAAAAATGCAATATGCAGTACACAACAGACTATCCATGATTTATGAGATACCTCAGGATGTCTTTATGTTGCTGTGTGTGTGTACATGGTAATGTGTTCCTTTAGAAAGTGTTTGCATTTTCCGTGCTGTACCTACAGTCTTTTTATATCCCTCCACTTCCACCCACCACCGTCTTTGTGTGTGTGTGTGTGTGTGTGTGTGTGTGTGAGTCTGTTTCTGTCTGTGTGTCTGTGTCTGTGTGTGGGTGCGTGAGTGTGTGCCTTTGCGTTTGTCTGTGTGCCTCTGTTCGTGGTGAGTGTGTGTGTGTGTGTGTGTGTGTGTGTGTGTGTGTGTGTGTGTGTGTGTGTGTGTGTGTGTGTGTGTGTGTGTGTGTGTGTGTGCATCCTGTGTGTGTGTGTGTGTGTGTGTGTGTGTGTGTGTGTGTGTCATCCAGATGAGTTGAATATGCATTGTATTGTAATGAGGGTCAGTTCAGCACTGTTTGTAATAGCAGGGCACACATGGGAACTGTTGCTATGGTGAGCAGCATTCTATTCTGACTGACCATCCAAGTGAATGTATAATTCATATATATGTCACACATGTCAGTAAACAATAAAGAAAGTTGTGCAAAGCAACTGTACTTTACTGGAGAAAATACACAGTTGAATAGGCCTACATATTTTAACCCATTAAAGCTGGGGTATATGATTTCTGATTGGTCAACGTTAACATGAGCTGTACACTTTGACCAATCAGAGCTAGGCTCCGATTTTCTGTCCTTATTGGCTGTTGGGACTGTCCATTCACTTTGGCACGACTTTGTTGGTGTAGAGCGTGTCAGGGAGGGACCATAGGGGAGGGACCAAAGAGAACAAGTGGAGCGGTTGAGGTATTTGGATTTGAATCTCTATCCCAACTGCCATTTTCTACCCAAATCCTCCGCCCCAGCTTTAATGACTAACAGTTGTACCTGGTTGATCCTGCCAGTAGCAAATAAGAGACCACTCCAAATATGTAGTGTCTCTCGTTGTACAATTTAAAGGCATATGTTTGAGTAAAATTAACATTTTGGTTTTATTCTATAAAAAACTGAAAACATTTCTACCAAATCCCCCCCCCCCAAAAAAAAAATGTTGTCATTGAGAGAATTTCCATGAAGTAATGTAGAGATGAAGATTGAAGAAAAAATCCAGACTGGTCCTTTAATTTTTTCCGGAGCCTAGTATGTTTATGAAAAAGTCCACCAGTTTTTTTTTTTTTTTGTTGTTGGTGGAAGTGCAAAAAGTTCTGTGGAAACTCTAAAGAAATGTGCCGACAAAATCTAAATGTTTGATTTGACATGTATAAATGGCTTAAAGCTGCAGTGTGTAGAATGGGGGCGGCAGTGGCGAAGTGGGTAGGAAGTTCGCCTCTGGTGTGCAGGGTCGGAGGTTCGATCCCCCGTCTCCCCGCCACATGTCGAAGTGTCCCTGGGCAAGACACTGAACCCCGAATTGCTCCCGATAGTTAGCTTAGTTAGCTTAGCACCCTAGTGCTAAGCCTACCCTGCGTGGTAGCTGCTGCTATCGGTGTATAATGTGTGTGTGACTGGGTGAATGTGTACAAAAAACAATGTAAAACGCTTTGAGTCTGTGATAAACGGAGATATAGCGCTATACAAGTCCATTTACCAATTTTGGGTTTTATTTCCTAGCAGATTTTGTAGAAAGTAATTATAATATCCATAAGTACATTTAATTTAGTGCATAATAGCTGAACATTTTTTTAAAAATAACTTTTCTTTCCCTTAGGGAGGGTCTCATATGTCCATATTTCTGCATATTTTGGACCAAGGCCTTGTGCCGCCATCTTGAAAGTGTCATAGTTGGAATGTCATCAGGTGCATTGTTTAAAATTTAGAATTGTTCTTGTCCTTGAAGGCCACGGTAACTTCTGTTATTATTCTAAAGGGTTGGGGTTACCCAGGGAGCGTTGCATTCTAGAACTTTGTAGAACTTTCTTGATGATGTCATATTACACACTGCACCTTTAATTATGTCTATCTTTTTCAATAACTAAATAGGTACATATAGGCTATGTTTCCCAAGCATTGAAATGGTACATATTTCAACAAATTATTCTAAAATATACTCTTAGATTGGTCAATGTTGTCGATGTCAGGGGACTACAGATGAAAAATAGCCTTTTGGGTAATTCTGGCATTTCTAACCCCATGTATGATCATGTGTTTTATTAATTTGCACCGTCACCTTCTTAAATAAACTGAATTAAATTGTATTGAATTGTTGGCTATGGTTGTAGTCGCATTGGAAAAAAAATAGATAAAAGTTTTGAACGTAGATTTCAATATATGAAAGAAATGGGTACAAATAAGTACCCAAATGTTAAAGACCTACTTCACCGGTTTGAATATGAAGGTGTATTGAATTCTGAGATCCTATGTAGTATATATGTGCAAAAAAAATTGAAATCGGTTCATCCTAGCCTGAGAAAAGGCAGAAAGAGTGTTTTTTTTAACCCTATATTTCTCTTTCTCGTGACATCACAGAAAGAGAAATATAGGGTTAAAAAAAACTTACTTTGTAAATATTACTATGATGTCACAGTAAAAGACATCACAGTAATATTTACAAAGTACGTTTTTTTTTAGGATGAACCGATTTCAATTTTTTTTGCACATTTATACTACATAGGATCTCAGAATTCAATACACCTTCATATTCAAACCGGTGAAGTAGGTCTTTAAGAGTACTACCCCAGTGACAAGCCGCTGTACCCCTTACAAGGTCCAATCATGTGCTTTATTTTTCCAAGAGTGTACAGTCTAGACCAGAGGACTCGAGAGCAATCGGCCCCATCCCAGAAAAAAGTGAATTATCTCCAAGTGAATTATCTCCAATTGCACTCGTACGCTGACCCTGACCCTCCCTGTAATACGAGGCCTATGAGTGAAACAATAATTTCACCTCAAAAAATCAATAGAATACCATGCTAGTCATGTTATTAGTAGCCCCCTCCCTAAAACACCCCCCCATCCCCAACACACACACACACACACCCACTATGCTCAGACTCACACACACACTCACTCACGCACGCCCGCCTGCACATACACACACACACACACACTCCCGCCCGCACATACACATACATACACACACACACACACACACACACACGCCAGGACACACACACACACACACACACAGACACACACAACCCTCCTATAGTGTCATCCAGTGGCCTGACCTTGTTGCAGACATATTGATGGATAAGAGGTCGTCTAGTCGTGCCAATGAGGGAACCATATCTCAACCCTTCCGCCAAATGGTCCCATACTTCACAGGCTTGTGTCCATTATCAATGCATCATAGGCCTACTGCACAAAACTTTACGGTGCGTTCAGGTTCAAATAGCTGTGAAATGAATCCTTGGGGGATAGGCCATAAGGTAAAGTGAAGTCAGAGATTTTAGAGGTGCTGGAAGACTTGAATATGATATGTGAAGGAGGGCAGATTAATTGATTTTTTTATTTGTATTCTAATGTCTTTAATACCCTATTCATTGGTAGTGTAATGTCTCCCATGGGTGCTATTTCACAAAGCATGTATGGACGATGACTAACAGTGGCTCAGAGGAACTTTCAGTTTGTTTTAATTCTAGCGCCCCCCTTTGGACAAAAGTGGTAGTGTTTTTACGACACTAGCTGTTGTCCCTGGGTGAGTGTAACCGGACAACGGCATCAAAAAAATCTATTCACTCGTTTGCTGTTTAAATGTAATTTATGATTATCAGAGGGAAA
This sequence comes from Hyperoplus lanceolatus, assembly GCA_026929865.2. NCBI lineage: Eukaryota > Metazoa > Chordata > Actinopteri > Uranoscopiformes > Ammodytidae > Hyperoplus > Hyperoplus lanceolatus. Next base: position 34,350,211 of record CM049399.1, on the reverse strand, counting down.
ATTAGACTGTTTTTTAAATATTTTGCGGACAGGTACGGACCCAGGGGTGTCTGAAAGTTATCCTCGGAGGGATAACCACTAAATCGCAAAAGTGACTCCAGGGAAGGGGAGGAAACCAAAATGCACAGAGCTGTAAAGGTATGATGTTACGTCCGACACAAAAGCCCAGAAGCCTGTGTCGCGCAAAGGGGGCGTGTCCAGATGAAGCCTGTCTCGAGGCCTTTATCGTCTGTCACAGTACCACGTGACTAAAGACAAACGAAGCCCCGTTTTCTGAAATCATGCGACTGCCTCACTTTATATACTGTCTATGCTCGCTACGTGAAATAAGAGAGCCACTACCGTAACATACCAGCAGATGTCAGTATTTCCTAAATGAGCTGTTAAATGGGGCTTTGTTGATCAGGCTTTTTGGTGAAGCATTTGGCCAGAAAGATTCAACACATTCACGGGGCTTCATCTCACCATCACTATGTAAAGGACCACACAGGCCACCTTTTAATATAACAAACTAAAGCAACAACAAAACCACCAAACTAAACCACCGCTGCCAAGCAGCTGAAAGCAACACAAGTAAAACAGTTGACTTTGCAACACTGAACACAGAGCACTCGGAGACAACCTCTCACTACCTCTGAAGGTGAGACAATGAGCAGCACAGAGCACTGGGGTCTCAGGGCAGATATAACCTCTTCACACCTGGGCTCAATCAGCCAAGCAGTGCCACACACACCTGATTGCAGTGAGTGAATCAGTCACCCTTCTCACTGAGCCGAAATATCCCATGCCCTCACCGGGCTGAAATATCCCCTGTCCTCACAGTAAAGGCTGTTACATACTCCGCGAGAAGAAAGAACAAAGTTCTCGGTGACAGAGCTGCCAGAAGTTCTTCCTGGTCTGACATTACATACTTCACGAGAACTCAACTGCCGAACTCCTCACCGCGGCGCATTGTTACCATGGTAGTTGACTCAGTAGCGCCAGCTGATTTCACTTCGCTTTCCTCATTGACTTCAGACTGACCAATCACACAATAGTTCTCGGACAAGCTGCGAGAAGAAAGTTCGGCCCGGGTGATGTGTCGAGAACATGCTGCGAGAACAGCTGAACAAGAGCTGAGAGAAGAAAATGACGTCATTTTCTTCTCGCAGCTCTGTCACCGAGAACTTTGTTCTTTTTTCTCGCGGAGTATGTAACAGGCTTAAGTAAGTACAATGTTTTTATAAAAGCACATTTCTAACAGTGTGCACTGACCAAAGTGCTGAACATAGTGCATTCAGTAGGTAAACAATGAAGATGAAGGAACATTTAACCCATTGATGACGGCTGCTGCGCGATGCCACATTGGCTCTCCTGCCTGATGCTGCATCGCGCAGCATTATTACTTTATCTAATTTTCATGGCATTCCCAGCATAGAATGCACTGTCATTGGTTCAAATACACATGAGGTGGGTTTTGTTGATTTTTTTAAGACCACGTGACCACCCAAAAGTTGTGTGGTTTGCCGAAAATCACGTCAATCAAAAAAATAAAAAATAAAAAAATAAAACAAAATAATAAAAAAAATACGCCGGCTATGTCGGCGACAGAACAGTTAGTGGCGTTTGGTGCGCAGAATCAAGGTCTACTATAGACTACTGACGAAAATCACACAACACATTGCATCTATTTATTAACAATATTTAATAATTTTCTAATTCATCTAATTTTGACGATTTTTAGAAATATTTGTTGGTTTGTAAGCGCTAATAAAACCTGTGAACCTTAACTTTTAAATGTATTTTATTTCATGTTTCTATGTGCTACACAGGCTTAGATATTAAGGTTTTGGTAGACTTGACTTGACAATTCCTACTATTTTTTCAGAAAACCCTCAGGCATTAAGGACATGCATCCTAGATTGCCATAGTCATCAATGGGTTAAGAAAACATAAAATACATAAAACCCAGTCGGTGGGGGTTTAGGAGTGGGGACTCGGGAATTGATAACAACCTCCTTGGTCTTGTCAACATTAAGGAAGAGGTTATTATCTCTGCACCACGTGGACATTTGATTGACCTCCTTCCTGTAGTGGGTCTCATCAGCAGGAATTATATGACATACAGTATACAGTACAGTTAGTTCCAGTAGAAACTCAGTGGCTGATTTTCCATTGTAGTGTTAAGACATAAAGGTACAATTCAGACACAAGGCCATTTAATGTGCTTTACAGCGGCAAGATTAAGATACATCAAGTGAAGAATACAAGAAAAAAGAATGAGAAATAAACGATGAAATTTAAATAAAAGTCTTCAGATTTGATTGAAAGGAGCTGAGAGTTGCAGCAGACCTCAAGTTTATTGGGAGTTTATTCCAGATATTTGGTGCATAAAAACTGAAACCTGCTTCTCTATGGTTAAGGCTTATTTGGAACAGGTATGATGATGGTGGCTTTGAAGCAGGACAAGAACAACAGCCTGACTCAGAGAAGCGTTGAACATGACCATGCAGAATTCTTTGTGCTCCTCTACACAGTCCTTCAGCACACGACCAGGGATGTTGTCTGGACCTGTAGCCTTGCCTTGTTGATCTTAGAGAGGGGTCTCTTCACGTGGGCTGCAGTCAGGCACAGGGCGTGGTCATGGGGGGTGGAGGGGGTCTTCTGTAGGGGGGTGTTGTTGGTGGTGTGGTGGATTAAAATAGCTATTCACTAGAGTTGCAGAGCAGATAGACTCTAGAGGTTGGGGTCACTGGGGGAAGTAACGGAAACCATCTATGTAAGGACATGTGTTTGACTTGTTGTGATGAAACGATCCGTCTATTTGTAGGAGATTATGATACGTGATACCCCCCCCCCCACACACACACACACACACACACACACACACACACACACACACACAGATATAAGACTGTGGGTGAGCGTTTAATAGGAGTTTCGGGGAAAAGCCCCCATGCTCACAGCTGCTAGATGCTACTATGAAGTCCTCTGTGTCATGATCCCGCTTGGGCCCCTTGGCCTTGTGTGTGTTTTCCCTTTCACCCTTGTCTTTGTGCTGAGCTAATTGTAGGGTTGGAGCCAGGTGTGCTGGAGTCAATTACCAACATTCACAGCTGCCTTCAATCATCATCAACTGCTCTACATATACCCGGGCCTACCTTCCAGACACTGCCAGATTGTAGCCTCTGTTTCCACACAGTCAGTTATCTCTCTTGCTCACCTGTTTACTGCTCTGCTTTTTTGCACTTGTTCCTGGCTAACCCCTGTTTTCTCTGCCACAGTTCTCCCAGCCTGACTCCAGCCACCAGCTCCAGCCCTCGCTCACCAGCACTACCCCCCCGTGTCCTCTCCTGCCTGCCTGCTCTAGCCTGCTCCCACTCAGCCCCCTGGACTTGCTCCGTTGCTCTCTCCCTGGACCCCCATGCCAACCAGTTTCCCTCCCCGGATCACGGTCCTAACACCCTGCTGGTTTCTCCTAAAATAAATCTTCTTTTACTTATACTGTCTCCGCGCCTGTGTCCTCCAGACCCAACCGTTACACTCTGTATGTCTGATGGAAGCTCCTGAAATAAACCTTTCTGAAACACAATGATGACGTCCAGCCTCGCCGTTGTCTTTGTCGCCATGGGGAAACATTCAGCTGCTACAGTGGCCTTTGAAGTGTCCAGGTTTTCATGTGGTGTGGCTGAGTTTTGCTTTCCTGCTGCCATGGGACAGGTTGGCCCTAGCTGCTCTCAGGTCGGCTGCGTCCCCAATGTCGGTGTGGTTGTGGTGGGAGGCTGCCTGCTTAAACATCTCCCTGCTGTCACTGGGGCCAAAACCGAGGCAACCTCTGGCCACAAATATACCAGCTTCAGAAACGGTTTGGTCACTTTCACTTTTGGTCCGACATAATAACATACTACAGTTTATTAAATAGGCTTTAAATTAAGCTGTATGTCCTTTAAAAAATGGATAAACTGATATTTTATATAATAGAGGATAAATAGTTTGTAAAGTTATTATTTACACATTGCAGAGTGATATTGTATTTTTGTGAAGACATTCACAGATTCTTAGAAGGATTTTCCTCCTAAAAGCTGAAGTGACCTGTGTCTTTAAAGGCCTGATCTCTGTCACAAGTGTTCCAAACACGCACACACACACACACACACACACACACACACACACACACACACACACACACACACACACACACACACACACACACACTCACTCACATGATATTCAGCTCAGAGTTCAAACTAGTTTATGTTCTTGTGATAAGAAACTCACAGTCGCTGACGCAGACAGTTCAAATTGAGCAGAAAGGATCTCAGCTAGGTAGACAGACAGACAGACAGACAGACAGACAGAGTTGAAATGGCACAGAAAGGATCTCAGCTGGACCATGAAACTTTCTCTTGTTCGATATGTCTGGATCTACTGAAGGATCCGGTTGCTCTTCCCTGTGGACACAGCTACTGCATGGACTGTATCAAAGACTTCTGGGATGAAAAGAACATCTACAGCTGCCCTACAGTTGCCCTCAGTGTAGGCAGACCTTCAGCCTGTCCTGGGGAAAAACACTATGTTAGCAGTTTTAGTGGAGGAGCTGAAGAAGACTGGACTCCAAGCTGCTACTAGCGGTAGTAGATTGTTTCTTAACTAACAAAATGTACTGTAAAATGATTCCAGTATGCTTAAGTGCCATTTAAGAAGTTTAAAGCCACTACGAGTAACATGGCACGTTGGCGTCCCCTTTGGACAAAAGCGGTAGTATTTTTACGACGCCCGCTGTCGCAAAGCTGTTTACTAGCGCGTGACATGCGTGCAAGTGTGAACTGAGAAGGGCGCAATATAGTGCATGTCCGTGTGTTAAAAGTGTGAGGACTCTTTTCGGCTCCGTGAGAGTGGTTTTGACACTGCATCAACTTATGCCAGTCACTGCCACACACACCTGATTGCTGCAATGAGTTGAGCAGTGTCAACTAACTACTCTCTCTCACGGAGCTGAAAGACGTGTCCTCACAGAAAGCGAATGAACGAGAGACGGCAGTTAGTATGGATCACGATGAGGTAATGTGTTTGTGTTGTTGTTGTAAATGATGACTATTTCAGATAATGGTTATCTGATGATGGTGAAGCAAAGCAAACTTTGTGTTAGTACCAACCGCTCATTCATTTAGGAGTAAACACTGCAGTCTAGTTTCGCTCTCGTGAAATTGTATACACGTTGCTTGGCAACGCCCTCCCGCCCACCTATCACTCTCCCTTTTAGCTTTTCTTCATTGCATTTTAATTTTGTTCTTTGATGGTTCAGCTCCGTTATCAGTCATTATGACGACAAATAACTGTATCAAACAAGGCTCCCGCTCCCCTTCCCTCACCTGGAGGGATAGGCTTCTCAAATCACGTTTCTGCGCCACACTGAAATCTGGGACCAATATGGATATGTGACCATAGAGCCTGCACGAGCGAACCGAAGATCGGACTGGGTGTTAGACCAGACCAAAAGCAGTAATAAAAACTATTTAAAAATGTCTTTCTTTGCACTGATGGTCTCGTTTGCTGTTAAAGGTAATTTATGATTATCAGAGGAAACATGAGGCTGTTATACAGGCAAGATATTTAAATGTTACTCGTAGCCGCTTTAAAGCAAGTTTTGTTAAATATTGTGATTCTAATATTGTTAATCGCAATTATAATGACCAGGAAATGTGTGACATGAAAGTCTGACATCTCCCCATATCCCTAGCTGCTGCTGCTGATGACTGCTTTGCTGGACCTGAAGATGTGGCCTGTGACGTCTGCACTGGGAGAAAACTGAAAGCCCTCAAGTCCTGTCTGGTGTGTCTGGTCTCTTACTGTGAGGAACACCTCCAGCCTCATTACAACGTGGCTCAATTACAGAAACACAAGCTGGTGGAGCCCTCCAAGAAGCTCCAGGAGAACATCTGCTCCAGTCACGATAAGGTGATGGAGATTTTCTGCCGTACTGATCAGCAGTTTATCTGTTATCTGTGTTTAATGGACAAACACAAAGGCCACGACACAGTGTCAGCTGCAGCAGAACGGACTGAGAGGCAGAAAGAGCTCGAGGTGAGTGGACAAAACATCCAGGTGAGAATCCAGGACAGAGAGAAAGATGTGAAGGTTCTTCAACAGGAGGTGGAGGCTATCAATGGCTCTGCTGATAAAGCAGTAGAGCACAGTGAGAAGACCTTCGCCGAGCTGATCCGTCTCATCCAGAAAAGAGGCTCTGATGTGAAGCAGCAGCTCAGAGCAAAGCAGGAAACTGAAGTGAGTCGAGTCAGAGATCTTCAGGAGAAGCTGGAGCAGGAGATCGCTGAGCTGAAGAGGAAAGACGCTGAGCTGAAGACGTTCTCACTCACAGAGGACCACAACCAGTTTCTACAGGACTACACCTCACTGCCAGCACTCAGTGAAGCTACATCCAGGATCAACATCCGTCCTCTGAGATACTTTGAGGACGTGACAGCAGCTGTGTCAGAAGCCAGAGAGAAGCTACAGGACGTCCTGAGAGAGACATGGACAAACATCTCACTGCTGGTGACTCAAGTGGATGTTTTACTGTCACCACAGCCCAAGACCAGAGCTGACTTCTTAAGATATTCATGTGAACTCACAATGGATCCAAACACAGCACACACACAGTTGTTATTATCTGAGGGGAACAGGAAAGCTACAGTAATGGAAGAAGAACAGTCTTATCCTAGTCATCCAGACAGATTCACTGGACGTTGGCAGGTCCTGAGTAAAGAGAGTCTGACTGGACGTGGTTACTGGGAGGTGGAGTGGAGAGGGAACGAAGTTTATGTAGCAGTTGCATACAAGAATATCAGCAGAGCAGGGGGGTTGAAAGAATGTGGATTTGGACAAAATAATAAATCCTGGGCTTTAGATTGCCATCAAGGGGGTTTTACATGCTGGTTCAACAGTGTCCAAACTCCCGTCTCAGGTCCTCGGTCCACCAGAATAGGAGTGTACCTGGATCACAGTGCAGGTGTTCTGTCCTTCTACAGCGTCTCTGAAACCATGACTCTCCTCCACAGAGTCCAGACCACATTCACTCAGCCGCTCTATGCTGGAGTTTGGCTTCAATATTATGATGCCACTGCTGAGTTCTGTAAACTCAAATAGACAAGTCATTCAAGGGTTAGTGGGTTAAACTCTGTGTTTTAATCCTTGAAGGTTCTGTTTAACCGGATCCACAAAATCCTTCTACCTATGTCATCTGGGGAGTTAGTTGCATGATAGTAAAGCATCTGAAAAGAGTTAGGTATATTAATCAATCCAAAAACTTTACAGAAATTCGGTTTACATTAAGGAGTTTTAACCAATCACAGCAAAAGAAACTCGGGCTAACTTTTTTTGAAATTGTCATAATCAGGTATTGTGTGAAGAATTTTGAGGAAAATAAATAAATTTAATCCAGCGTTTTTTTTTTAATTATTTATTTATCCTTTATTTAACCAGGTTAGTCTCATTGAGATTACAATCTATTTTACAAGAGACCTGGCCAAGATGTTATTCCAGGCTGTAACATAACGAAATGTTTAAAAAGTCAAGCGCTGTGAACACTTCTCCGTATGCACTGTATGTGTTGGTTGTTGTGTCTCTTCCATTGCCTGGGTTCTTTAGAGAGAAAGCACCAGACCTTAATATTGTCTTGATATATATAGTCTGGATCTGGAGAACGTGGAGTCTTGTTTTCTTCTCCCGAAGGGAAAATTGGCCAAAAAGCGTGCTGTTATTCTGAAATTTGTGAGTAGAAAGCATAAGATAAATTTGCTCAGTCAAGGCAAGAAGCTTAAAGGCGAACAAATTGGAATGAGTGAAAACTTAACCAAGAGAAATGCTAATCTGGCCTACCAAGCCAGAGGGTTAAAAAAATGTGGACGGGTCCAACAAACATGGACAAGAGATGGAAGAATCTTCATCAAAATGAATGGAGCTACACCCGAAGAAGCTAAAATTGTGCAAATCAGAACGGAGGAGGATCTGGTTCAATTCCGGAGGGAAGAGGACCTGATCAACCCAAGCAGCAAGAATGAGCAACATACCTGATGGGATAAATTATCATGAAAGTCTGGAGTTATTAGCTAATCTTTACGAGGAACCTAGATTATCAGACCCAAATGACATTAAAGCATGGACAATTTGAATTAAAGTTGGCATGGTCTTTGAATTAAAGGGATTTAAACTGGTTTGTGTCATAATATAAGGTTTGAAATTGTAAATACAATGTGCTCTGCTATTGATAACCTAATGGAATGTGTGACTATTGAAATTTAAATGAAAGATACATGTTAATTATCAGCTGTGTGTTCAGAACACCCGAGTTAAAATTGGAAGACTTTCTCTGACTGAAGAATTTGTAAATACACTGCATGTTATGGGACTGTAGCCAAGGTCAGCAGACACACTGACTGTTTTGAATACTTTTGCAGAGGTGTTTAGGCTACTAGAGAAGAAATGGACAAGGCCATATCTGCATTGTCACAGGGAGAGAGGAAAATAGAGACCTAAAATTATTTGTGTATTAGAATGAATCTTCTTAAAAAAAAAAAAAAAAAAAAAAAAAAAAATGTGTTCTAACTGTAGTAGCTGTGTATCTGTGTATCTGAATCTTATGGCAGTGGGGGCGGGACTCGATAAGCCTTTGGCTTTTCCTGCTTCCCTTCGGACGATAACACAAAGTAATATGTATGAATATGCAATGGGAAATTTATTTACTATGTGTAATTGTCCGGAAGAATAATAATAAATAAATAAATAAATATGTTCCTCTCACCACTTTGTCCAATGGTATAGGAACAAAATCCCAACAATTAATCTATAAGTACATTTACAATTATTTGTTTAATTGATTAAATGTTTACATTGAGGTAACACTGAGGAACCTTGACCATAATCAATGGATAAACTATTGTCTATTTTCTATTTACATAACTGAGATTGAAGATAATCTGTAAATGACATAATTCAACAGCCTGTACTGAACAAACTGATTGTTAACGTCATAAATAAATATTGTATTATTTTCCCCCAAGAAAAAGTGTTTTCTTCCTTTCATACAATGGCGTGCAGTGCAGTTACTTTTACTGTTTTCCATACGTCATCGACCTGCTTTGCATAATAACAATCAGGCAGATAAACCTTTTAGCTCCTTGAAGAGGACTTCCTGAAACTATACATGTCTGGTAGTTTTAGTGGAAAGGTACATTTTTTTTTTAAGATATTTGTTTTTGGCATTTTTATGCTTTATTGACACTGTAGAGACAGTTGAAATGGGGCAGAGAGGGGAGTGACATGCAGAGGACGACCGAGGGCTGGAATCGAACCCGGGTCCGCTGCTGGCCGAGGCCCATGTGGGGGGACGTCCTACCAACTGAGCTAAGGGCGCCCCAAACGGTGTGGAAAAGTAACTATTGAATAGGCTTTAAATGAAGCTGTATGATGTCCTTTAACAAAATTGGCTAAACTGATATTTTATAGAGGGTAAATATGTTGTAAAGTGATTGTTTACACATTGCAGAGTCAAAATGTACTTTTTGTGAAGCGAGGACAGATTCTTAGAAAAGATTTCCTCGTAAAAGCTGAAGTGACCTGTGTCTTTAAATGAGGCATGATCTCTGTTGTAAACAAGTGTTCCACACACACACACACACACACACACACACACACACACACACACACACACACACACACAATGTCTCTGTCATAAAGCCGCTCCTCTTCCTGTAATGCAGCAAATCTCTAAATACCCTCCCTCTTGTTCCTGCTCTGAAACAGTCAGCTCCACTCTGAATCCCTCCCCTTTAGATCTACAGTGTGAAGATGGGCGTAACCAACGAGTGGTGAAGGGCAGGCCCCATTCACAGCACACACACATGTAGCTCAGATCAGAGTTACAACTAGTTTCCGTTCTTGTGAAAAGAAACTCAGACAGTCACGCACACAGAGAGTTGAAATGGCCTAGAAAGGATCTCAGCTATAGATAGATAGATAGATAGATAGATAGATAGATAGATAGATAGATAGATAGATAGATAGATAGATAGATAGATAGATAGATAGATAGACAGACAGACAGACAGACAGAGGAGAAAGGAGAAATGGCGCAGAAAGGATCTCAGTTGGACCGTGAAACTTTCTCTTGTTCGATATGTCTGGATCTACTGAAGGATCCGGTTGCTCTTCCCTGTGGACACAGCTACTGCATGGACTGTATCAAAGACTTCTGGGATGAAAAGGAAATCTACAGCTGCCCTCAGTGTAGGCAGACCTTCAGCCCGAGGCCTGTCCTGGGGAAAAACACCATGTTAGCAGTTTTAGTGGAGGAGCTGAAGAAGACTGGACTCCTAGCTGCTACAAGAGGTAAGACAATAAACAGTTATTATATTGTTTCTTAAAGGAATACTTCACCCATACAGAACCGGCGTTCTATCATTATAAAATCACTATTATAATATAATGAATGAGGTTTTTCTTCCCTCAGTCTTCCCTTGGCCCAGCTGCCCTGTTATTCCTAACCCAACATTTTACCCTATGTCTGATGTCACACATGGGAAAATGTAGGGTTAGACAGTGAGACCATAAAACACTCTTTCTGCCTTTTCTCAGGCTAGGATGAACCAATTTCAAAAATGTTTGCACATTTATACTACATAGGATCTCAGTGTTCAATCCACCTTCATATTCCCACCGGTGAAGTAGGTCTTTAACAAGATGTACTGTAACATCAATATGTTTACCAGTATGTTTAAGTGCCATTCACAAAGTTAAAAGCAAGTGTTGTTAATTATTGTGATAATGTCCCAATCGCAAATAGTTTGGCAAGGAAAATCTTGACATGAAAGTTTAACATCTCCCCATATCCCTAGCTGATGCTGCTGCTGATCACTGCTATGCTGGACCTGAAGATGTGGCCTGTGACGTCTGCACTGGGAGAAACCTGAAAGCCCTCAAGTCCTGTCTGGTGTGTCTGGTCTCTTACTGTGAGGAACACCTCCAGCCTCATTACAACGTGGCTCAATTCAAGAAACACAAGCTGGTGGAGCCCTCCAAGAAGCTCCAGGAGAACATCTGCTCCAGACACGATAAGGTGATGGAGATTTTCTGCCGTACTGATCAGCAGTTTATCTGTTATCTGTGTTTAATGGACGAACACAAAGGCCACGACACAGTGTCAGCTGCAGCAGAACGGACTAAGAGGCAGAAAGAGCTCGAGGTGAGTCGACAAAACATCCAGGTGAGAATCCAGGACAGAGAGAAAGATGTGAAGGTTCTTCAACAGGAGGTGGAGGCTATCAATGGCTCTGCTGATAAAGCAGTAGAGCACAGTGAGAAGACATTCGCCGAGCTGATCCGTCTCATCCAGAAAAGAGGCTCTGATGTGAAGCAGCAGCTCAGAGCAAAGCAGGAAACTGAAGTGAGTCGAGTCAGAGATCTTCAGGAGAAGCTGGAGCAGGAGATCGCTGAGCTGAAGAGGAGAGACACTGAGCTGAAGACACTGTCACACACAGAGGATCACAACCAGTTTATACACGACTACACCTCACTGCCACCACTCAGTGAATCTACATCCAGCATCAACATCCGTCCTGTGAGATACTTTGAGGACGTGACAGCGGCTGTGTCAGAAGCCAGAGAGAAGCTACAGGACGTCCTGAGAGAGACATGGACAAACATCTCACTGCTGGTGACTCAAGTGGATGTTTTACTGCCTCAACCACAAACAGAGCCCAAGACCAGAGCTGACTTCTTAAGATATTCATGTGAACTCACAATGGATCCAAACACAGCACACACATGGCTGTTATTATATGAGGGGAACAGGAAAGCTACAGTAATAACAGAAGAACAGTCTTATCCTAGTCATCCAGACGGATTCACTGAACGTTGGCAGGTCCTGAGTAAAGAGAGTCTGACTGGACGTCGTTACTGGGAGGTGGAGTGGAGAGGGGATGGAGTTTATGTAGCAGTTGCATACAAGAATATCAGCAGAGCAGGGAGGTCGAATGAATGTGAATTTGGACACAATAATAAATCCTGGGCTTTAGATTGTCATCAAGGGGGTTTTACATGCTGGTTCAACAGTGTCCAAACTCCCGTCTCAGGTCCTCGGTCCTCCAGAATAGGAGTGTACCTGGATCACAGTGCAGGTGTTCTGTCCTTCTACAGCGTCTCTGAAACCATGACTCTCCTCCACAGAGTCCAGACCACATTCACTCAGCCGCTCTATGCTGGAGTTTGGTTTTATTGTGAAGGAGACACTGCTGAATTCTGTAAACTCAAATAGACAAGTTATTTAAGGGTTAGTGGGTTAAACTCTGTGTTTTCATTCTTAAAGCTGGGGTGGAGGATTTGGGGAGAAAATGGCAGTTGGGATAGAGATTCGAATCCAAATACCTCAACCGCTCCACTTGTTCTCTTTGGTCCCTCCCCTATGGTCCCTCCCTGACACGCTCTACACCAACAAAGTCGTGCCAAAGTGAATGGACAGTCCCAACAGCCAATAAGGACAGAGAATCGGAGCCTCCCTGTGATTGGTCAAAGTGTACAGCTCATGTTAACTTTGACCAATTAGAAATCACATACCCCAGCTTTAAAGGCCCTGTTTAACCGTATCCACTGAATCATCCTAACTGTGTTATCTGGGGACTTAGTTGGAGGATAGTAAAGATTCTGAAAAGACTAAAGGCCTTTGCACACCGGGCGCGTTTTATTCGTGCGATTAATCCGTTAATTAACGAACGTATACAGAGTCAATACAAGCCTCCACACCAGCGCCGTCATTTCGCATCGCAAATTTGTGTTTTTTATTTTTTTGAACTGAGTTCGATTTTTCTGCGACGTTGCTTCTTAAAGTGAGACGCGACAAAATTCACATTTCAAAACATTCGCTTTTACGTTGCGTTTATTCGCGTCGCGCCCGGTGTGCAAAGGCCTTAAGGCATATTGTTTTAATATAAAAAAATAATCTTTAGATACATTTATTTGTTTAATTGATTAAATGTTCAAATTGAGGTAAAATTGTGGAACTTTGACCATAATCAATTGAGAAACTATTGTCTATTTTGTATTTACATAACTGAGATTGAAGTGAATCTGTGAATGAAATAATTCAACAGCCTGTACTGATGGGATGTGTGAAGAAACTGATTGTTAACCTCATCAATAAATCAATAAAGATTGTATTATTGAAATAAAAGTGTTTTCTTATTTCTTTATACAAAGCTGATGGAGAAAATTAGAAACCAATTTTGATAAAGTCAACAAAGTACGCTGTTGACATGTGAAAGCTAAAGAGCATATTGTGGCAGACTGAATACCACTATACAACTTTCGGATACTTCCTGGTAATGGTTGTTTTGTGCTTTATAAATGATTTGTAATGTTTTTAATTCAACTAAGTATTTATTTTACAGCCTTTAATTCAATAAAATATATTTTTGAATAGTTCACACCTGTACCTGTTTGGTTGTTATTGATAATAGGCTGCATCACAATAGATGCACGTACAGCTGTCACCTTGGCAACAGCCACCAAGAGGCAAAGGATGCTGGTGGCATTGTTAAACAGAATGGGTAAAACACACACACACACACACACACACACACACACACACACACACACACACACACACACACACACACACACTCACACTCAGACACACACACACACACACACACACACACACACACACACAGACCACATGTTCACACACAGACGCACACACACACACACACACACACACACACACACACCAGCATGTTCACACACACACACACACACACACACACACACACACACACACACACACTCTCTCACACACACACACACTCACACTCTCTCACACACACACAGACACACACCTCAACCCAGTATTCAACAGGCAGAAAGTTGGTGAAATGTTACCACCTGCTTGGCCACACGTGGAGCTACAGTTTGAGACTGATGAATCTTATAAATTACATTTACTGTTTTTCTCTATAGCATGAAGACTTTTGTCCATTCAGAATTGATCATTTACGGGAGCGCCCTTAGTTCAGTTAGTAGGGCGTCCCCCCCATGGGCCTCGGCCAGCAGCGGACCCGGGTTCGATTCCAGCCCGCGGTCGCTCTCTGCATGTCACTCCCCTCTCTGCCCCATTTCAACTCTGTCTCAACACTTTCAATAAAGCATAAAAATGCCCAAAAAAATCTTAAAAAAAATAAAAATAATAATTGATAATTTACAAACAGTTCACACACACACACACACACACACACACACACACACACACACACACACACACACACACACACACACACACACACACACACACACACACACACACACACACACACACACACATACGTATAATTGGCTATATAAGGCCCAACGTACGCATTTAGTTCATGTTTAAAAAACATTTAACAGATGCAACAAAATCAAATATTTCACTGATCATGAATAGCCTATGTCGACGCCCTCTCATATTCGTCTCAATACAGGCTGTGTCTATTTAGTATGGTAGAAAAAAGATTTAGGATGTCCCAATACATGCATGTCAAATAAAGAATGGCAAAAATACCAGGATGCCCTAATACATCCAATTGCATTTTGAAGTATGGAAACCAACCTGATTTAGTATGTAGTATGGTAAAAGGGAATAGTATGTGATTTGGAACACAGGGATAGTTTTTAATGTTATCCCTTCCATGTGCGCCTCACAACAGGTGAACTGAGATAATTTGCATAAAGCACATTACGTCTGACCTCACGTCGTCAAGTAATGCGGAAAAGCACGTTTGAACCTGAACAAACTCACTGCAATTCACTTCCTAGTGTGTGTGTGTGTGTGTGTGTGTGTGTGCTGTGGCTGAGATTTTTGGCTCGCGTCCCACCTGAAACACATACTTTTTGGACGGCTCTAAAATAGCCTACATCAAAGTAGGCCTATGGACGTTTCCTTAACAACTTAATGAAGTAGGCCTTGTTTTGATTTTTCCATTTTGAATCGAAGGAGGGAGACACACCTTTACGCATAGCCTACGTTGGCTGCTTCATACCTGTGTGGACTTGCCCCCACTCGATAGCCCGTTAGAAGCGACCGGCTCGAGTGGGAGAGACTTGCCCGGTGAAGACACACCTTAACCCCCGCCTCCCTCCCCCCACCGCCTCGCTCTCTCTCTCTCTCTTCTCTCTGGAAGTGGAGGAATAACTTTTTCCCCTTGAACAGTGAAATGTCTTCAAATGACAGATTGACCAGAGAGCTAAGGGAGATCCAGCTCTGCCCGGGCAATGAGGTCTGCGCTGACTGCGGCGCGCCAGGTAAGATGGGAAAACAATATTTAGTACATTTAAGTTGTTATGAACGACGAAGTCAAACTGTAGTGGAGTGGGATGTGTGTGTGTGTGTGTTTGTGTGTGTGTGTGTGTGTGTGTGTGTGTGTGTGTGTGTGTGTGTGTGTGTGTGTGTGTGTGTGAGATATTACGCGACGTGTATGAGGTGTGGAGTGTTTACCTGCTGATATGGCAAAGGTTATAGCCTACGGTCTAATCTTTAAAACACTTTTGTTAAGATGACATTCTGTGTGTGTGTGTGTGTGTGTGTGTGTGTGTGTGTGTGTGTGGTGTGTGTGCGTGCGTGCGTGCGTGTGTGCGTATGTGTGTGTGTGTGTGTGCGGGAAAGAAGTCTAATCTTTTTGAATAGCGCTAGTAGGAAGCAGCAAAAGTGAAGTATTTGAGTTTTTTTCTGTGGTGGAGGCTTGAAAGAACATGAGAGAGTGAACGAGTCTTGACACGCCGAGTGGAGGGCTGCAGCAGTTCACACCCTCAGACTGGCGCTTTGAGTGCAACTGGCGAGGTCCTCACAAGCAGAAACTATTATTAATGTATTATAAGTAGTAGTAGCGTGCATTATAGGAATTATACAGCTCTACAATGGCAATTAATACAAAAGAGCCTGGTATTACTCACTGGATGCAAGATATCCTATCCTATATCTTTAATTTTTCCCAACTTGTTTTCAAAGTCAATTTTCGTGGATTTTTATTGCACTGTACCACGTGTGACAACAACTTTAATTGAGTTTTAGTTCAGTAACTGTAAAGTACAATCTCCAAGCCAACATATTTATTTCAGCTTTCCTTTCCATTTTAAGTAATAAATGAACAAAACGTACTTTATTTGGATAATTTACAGCCCTGTTAGGTATGAACTGATTTCCTGTACTCAAAACCTACCAGGCTACTTGCATACTGAAAAACTTAACTTGATATTTTCAAGGATTAAAAGTCACATTTTGTTCTGAACTTAAAGGAATACTTCACCCATACGGAACCGGCGTTCGATCATTATAAAATCACTATTATAATATAATGAATGAGGTTTTTCTTCCCTCAGTCTTCCCTTGGCCCAGCTGTCCTGTTAATCCTAACCCCTGCTGTGATGTCACAATAAGGAAACTGTAGGGTTAGACAGTGAGACCATAAAACACTCTTTCTGCCTTTTCTCAGGCTAGGATGATCCGATTTCAAATTTGTTTTGCACATTTATACAACATAAGATCTCCGAGTTCAATACACCTTCATATTCCCACCGGTGAAGTAGGTCTTTAATGTTGCCCAAATATTTAGACACTGCATTTTGGCTTTGTTGCAGTTCAGACCCATATGTACACACAGTATAGTTTATGTTACATTTCAGTGCCTCTGTAGTGTATAAACATAATACAAATATCTGAATCCTTGTCCTGGGGCGATATGTTTCTTTAGCTTAGCATTGCCAAAAAGCTAAAAACCAGTTGGGCCCTATCTATGGTTGGGCCTCTTTATCTTAACAGTCTTTATTTATCCAGGCAAGGTTAACTGACTGCACACAGTACCCACACGGGCACGGCTGGTTTATTTATATAGGACAATTCAGACACAAGGCCATTCAAAATGCTTTGTGTGTGTGTGTGTGTGTGTGTGTGTGTGTGTGTGTGTGTGTGTGTGTGTGTGTGTGTGTGTGTGTGTGTGTGTGTGTGTGTGTGTGTGTGTGTGTGTGTGTGTGTGTGTGTGTGTGTGTGTGTGTGTGTGTGTGTGTGGTTTACAAAGGCTGCAGATTGTGAGGAGATATTCACTGATTTTGACAAAAAATGTATTGTCAACAAACATTTCCCAGAATTACCGAGAGTAACTAAACAGGATACACATACTATAGTATGCTTTTAAACCATTCCTCCATGCCCCCCCCCCCCCCCCTGTCCCCCTCTCTTCAGACCCGTCGTGGGGCTCCTGCTCCCTGGGTGTGTTCGTCTGTCTGGCCTGCTCCGGCATCCACCGCAACATCTCCGACGTCAGCAAGGTGAAGTCCCTCTGTCTGTCCAGATGGGAGGACCACGAAGTGCAGGTGAGAATATACAATACAGCACCTTAAAGCTGGGGTATGTGATTTCTGATTGGTCAAAATTAACATGAGCTGTACACTTTGACCAATCAGAGTGAGGCTCCAATTCTCTATTCTTATTGGCTGTTGGGATTGTCCATTCACTTTGTTGGTGTAGAGCGTGTCAGGGAGGGACCATAGGGGAGGGACCAAAGAGAACAAGTGGAGCGGTTGAGGTATTTGGATTCAAATCTCTATCCCAACTGCCATTTTCTCCCCAAATCCTCCACCCCAGCTTTAACTTTACCCTGAGTTCCAAATCACATACTCTTTCTTTTTACTACATACTAAAGTACAGAATAGTT
>CM049399.1:34325000-34327500 GCA_026929865.2 Hyperoplus lanceolatus | reverse complement strand
ACACACACACACACACACACTTAACCCACACACACCCTGTGCTTGTAAGATGTTATTAACCATCAGTAATTAGAGAGAGTCCTAGCTACATGTGACACCCAAACAACACGCTACATAGACACAAATACTTTGATTACAGAGAACTTTGAAGACATGACATATTCTGTAGACAGCACCCGCACATTATGTGATAAGGTATTTTTACACCTAAATACGCACAAACACACACACATCACTACACACGACACGCACACAACACACACACACACACACACCTTGTGTTACCTTACAGTTAATTGTCTTTGACAGAACACAAGGTATGGAAGCATTCTATCTAGGGCTGCAACTAACGATTATTTTGATAATCGATTAATCTGTCGATTATTTTCTCGATTAATCGATCATTGATCGATTAGTGTTTTGGTCCGTAAAATGTCAGAAAATGGTGAAAAATGTTGATAATTTTTCCAAAGCCCATTTTGACGTCCTCAAATGTATTGTTATGTCCAAAACACACAGATATTTCAGTTTACTGTCATAACAGGATTAAAGAAACCAGAAAGTATTCGCATTTGAGAAGCTGAAATCAGAGAATTTGGAATTTTTTTATAAAAAATGACTCTAAAGGATTAATCGATTATCAAGATAGTTGCCGATTATTTTAATAATCGATTAATAATCGATTAGTCGATGAATCGTTGCAGCTCTAATTCTATCTGTGTCACAGTCAAGCAGCTCAGTGGGAAGAAGGTATGATAGATTTTCAAAAATCACCAGAAAAGAACAGTAGCCTAACTCTCATTGCAACATATGGATTTGTACTTGAGACGGACCTGTATGTCTTGGCTTTGTTATTTCATTGAATGAGCATTTGTATTCGTCTCCCGGGAATGCTTTTCCTGAGAAACATTTCACAGTTGCTTTTATACTTTACCCTTTCAAAACAGACTAGAACAAAGATGTCACTCTCATTCCAAAATATTGACTTCAATGTCTTGTAGAATATATCTTGCCTGCCATTTTTTTATGTGAACATTTTTATACTGCTCCCGAAAGAGGCCATTTTTCCCCCCGCTGAAATACTTTCACAATGGCTTTGTATTCTCCTGGTGACTCTGATATATCACAAACAATAAAACAGCAACATCCTCATAGAGTCCCACCGCTGATAAAAGGGAATGTGGCTTTCAATGTCCCTCTAGGGTGTGGGATTTTAGTGTTTTATCTAAAGCCGTTAAGCTGGCTGTGTTTTCAAGGAAGTGTGTGAAATATCCAGGTACTGTCTGACTCAATTCCAATTCCAAGATTTGTCTCACTTTTCTCTTGCTGTGTGTTTTTTCGTGCTGGGAGAGTCTATCTATCTATCTATCTATCTATCTATCTATCTATCTATCTATCTATCTATCTATCTATCTATCTATCTATCTATCTATCTATCTATCTATCTATCTATCTATCTATCTATCTATCTATCTATCTATCTATCTATCTATCTATCTATCTATCTATCTATCTATCTATCTATCTATCTATCTATCTATCTATCTATCTATCTATCTATCTATCCCTCTGCCCTTAGACCCTTAGCTCGGCTGAGAACAAACTTCCAGTAAAAAAACCTTTACCTGGATTTTTTTTTTAAATCATATATATTTTTTTTAAAGTGCACCTACACAGACTCTGTTCCATGATACTTATAACTCAGGTCACACACACACACACACACACACACACACACACACACACACACACACACACACACACACACACACACACACACACACACACACACACACACTATGAGAGTGAACCTTCCCAACAAGCAGGTTCAGTGGGATGAGTCTCAGTCTAGACATGTGACGTGAGGCTGACAGATCGCTCTAGATAACATTACATGGTTGGAACGAGAACACAGAATCGACCGAAACGTGATACTTTACTCACACCATGACTCACAACTAAATACTCTTCTGTTGTCAGTGGTAGAACAGCTCAGGAGTCTTATAACAAAAATGTATTGTCTAGTGCTGTCAGTTTAACGCGTTATTAATGGCGTCAAAGGGACACTGTGTAACATTTTAAGTAATGTATTAGCTAAAATCAATATCCTCATTCATAAATAAGTCCTCATTGGTGTAAAATCACCTCTGCCAATAATCTGAATTATCCTCCTGAGCGGAGAATTACAACTATTAATATTACATTTTCCACATTGAGCACGCAAGTCTTACGGAGGCATCCATGTTGGTTGGAATGTCATCAGGTGCATTGTTTAGAATTTAGAATTGTTCTTGTCCTTGAAGGCCACTGTAGCTTCTGTTATTATTCAAAAGGGTTGGGGGTTGGGGTTACCCAGGGAGCGTTGCATTCTAGAACTTTCTTGATGATGTCATATTACACACTGCCCCTTTAACGTAAACCCATTTGAACGGCGTCAATTTTTTCATCGCGCGATTAACGCTCGTCGTGGCCTAGCAAACGTTGTGTTTTTTTTGCACAT